>JAQMYL010000012.1:33743480-33762924 GCA_030014365.1 Clarias pachynema
TGGCCAGAAGTATAACAGCATGCTACTGCTGCAATAAGAATATACTCATAGTATATTAATCATGTATTTGTAACACAATAAAAATAGCTGTAATGTACTTATAATACATTACATATACACTTAAATTGTATTAATTACTGTCAGGTATGTACGTTAGTCCACACACAGACATATACTTGAAGTGTACTAAGTATACTTAAAGTTGTTCCACTTTAGTACACAAAAGTATACTTAATACACTTAGAATTGTGCTTTTGTACAATTTAATTACAACTTAAATACACTTAAAAAATTAGTTGTTCCAAAATAGCAAACTTCAAGCAAGCATACAGTACTTAAATATGCTTGGATTTAATATACTTAGCATACTTTTTTTTTCACATGGGGAGGATTCAAGAGCAGTGTGGTAATAAAATATAAAATCCCTTTGTCTAAGGGAGTGGTATTTGGCCAGGGTATGAATCGAGGTTGTTTCCTCCAAAGGGTCAGAAAAGCTGCAGGAATGGAAAATATATTGTCGAAGAAAAAAAAAAGCAGAACCTGGTTTCATCCACATCTGGTTCCACAAAAGAGAAGGTTGTAAAAAAGAAAAAAATGTAGGTCTGTAAAACCTTATGGCACATAACTGGAGATAAATGGAGTGAAGTGTTATGGGTGGGAAAAGGATTATAAAATGTTGACAGCCTTTATCATCTCAATGTGGTGTTACTGAAACTGAACCGCTACGGAGCTATCGGTGAAAACGCTCGGTCGGGAATACACAGCGCACAAAGCGGTTGTCAAATTATATAACCGCTCCGACAACAAGAACAACATAAAAAATAAATAAAAAAAAGTGTGTGTACTGTATGTTAACACGTGCTGACTGGAGGCTCGATGACCTCCGGCACTCTATAGTGTTAAAAGGTCTATGATATCACACACACTATTAACACATTCAATCTAATCTCTAGTGCCTCTAGGGGACTGCTACAAGATTTAATAAAGCTCAGCTTAGTCAGCCAAACGGTTGCACTGAGGCAGCACATACAGTACAGGATACACACACACACACACAGGCACACACACATGCACACAATGAGAACGTGGAGAACTCAACAACAGTTCATTCCATCATCGCATGCAGGATATACATGTATATAATAGGCTATTCTTTAAACATGTGCTTAAATCATGTCTGAACTTACTTATCTAATTTTTAATGCTTTTAAATATTCTGAAAGTTTTCTAGAAGTAGAGATTTCTTTTGAATGTTTTTTCAGATTTCCGTGCCAGTCTTTTATAAAGCTGCGAATTTACACTCCAAACTCATCCCTGATTGATATGCCAAGCACTTGTCCATAAAACAAAGGCTTTCCTTATTGTGTGCCCTCCCGTTCCTCCCTGAGCACTTGCTACTTTTAACACCGAATACTCATTCCGATAACGTCTGCGCTGAAGCCGGTTCCCATAACCCACCATCTGCGTCCGCTCTTTCACTCTGTCCGCATGAAGGACGCAGAACGGCACAAATTAGGTCAGCTGTGATCTGTGATCAGTTAGACTACATGCTAATGCTAAGTGCGTCTGAATGGGAATCGTGCACTAATGGTGGAAGGAGCGATGATGATGATGATGATGGCGCTACTGTACGTCACAGCCTTTGGGTTTCTGGTCCAGTACTCATCATTTCTGTATCTGTAGTTACGGTCCTGGCATAGGACATTAACTAATGCTCCATCTGGACTTTTAAGAGGGTTTCAGATTAAGGCGACACCTACTATTTAAATTCAGTTACAGATAGTGTCACTGCAAACCGTAAAAATTTTTTTTTTGATCATTCTGTGTAGAACCTGATAACATCCCAAGTAATCAGATGCACTGAAATAGTTGGTGTAAAAACAGAAAAAGCTGATAAAAAAAAAAAAGAAGTGATACAAACAGCCTTTTGACGAAGGCCGTTGAAGTAAAACTGGGACTTGAGATGAAATTCCTTGTGAATGAAGGCATAAAACTGATTGACATTTACAGAAGACTTCAAACACAAAGGGGTTCCTGGGAGGCCAGTGTTTCAGGCAGTCCGACCGTGGCTCCGGTTTACTGGGAAAAGTTTGTGTAGGGGATTATATAGAGAAATAAAAGTAGTTTTTACTCTCATAACTCTGTTCTGTTATCCTGCGCAATCAAAAGTCTGACCTGAACTCAACACATAAATAAACAATGACCTTGTGGATGTGTGCAATCGTATGTTTTGGCAAAGCGAAAGTTTTTTAACGACACAACCATTCTCCATCTCTAACAAGGTTACCTCAGCCGGCGCTAATGTAAATCTATTATTACATGCACGTCTCAAGTAATACTTTTGATCAGTTTGAGAAGCTGCAGCATAACATTTATATTTATATATACTGTATATCTATAAAAAAAAAATGACACGGTGAATGTACGACTCAGATGATTAGTTATAGCTAGAGGGCTCCTCGGCTTGTCAAGTATCTGTTTGTGTTTCGCATCTCACCTACGTTGTTCCCTTTACATAAATGTCAACCGCAACATCAACATAATATCAACAAGATTTCAGTGAAGGAGATCTGAACGAATGCCAACTCCTGTGCCCGAGGCCCTCTGAAAACAGACTTGACAAGTATTTCTGTTATGTCCCGTGAATAAATAAAAGGTGCTTGTCCTCTGAAATGAAATTATTATTTTCTTATCCTTTCCTTGCACTCTTTTTTTTCTGCCTATGTATTTTTTTTTTTAGATAAAAAAGGGTTGCATAGGGGTATTCAAAAAGATTAAACATGTTCCACCTGTGACAGGTAGAACTATTAATCATGCAGCATATTTCCTTGGAAAGAATGAAATTGTGTATTTATAGAAGCAATTCCGAGTACCTGCTGAGCCCGGAGACGATCTCATTTACAATTCGGCAGTGGGGGTGATGCTTTTCTTTTGGATTACTTTCCTAAAGACAGTGTTTACTATTGAATTCTGATGGGTTTTGGACAAGTTTGCCATGAGCAGGGCATGTAAAACGCTGGAAAAGATCAAGCATGCATCAATTGCCGGCACTTTTTTCCTTCTTTCACAATGTATGCAATGAGCTGCTGGCAGAAAATCTTCCAGGAAAGGGCTTTAGATCCACCACCAACTGTTCACATCAGAAGTTGATCTGTTTGAGCCGAGTGTACAGGTAGAGAGCTGGTCAAGTCTAACAGACTAAAGCCCCGCTGTATCACTCTCTTCAGAACGAAATTCTGCTAGTTCAGCTATCATGGAGTAGTTGAACGGCATTGTGGGAACTCCATCATTCCATCATCTATACCTGCCAGAGAACGATGAGCTGAGCTACAAGCTGGAGTTGGTGATGGTGGTGGTGGGGGGGGGGGTGGTAGGGGGGTATGATGTCTTCTTACATGAGGTTACTTTAGTGAGGAGATCTAATTGCTTGTTTAAACCCTGACCAATACAAAAGAAAAAAAAATAAGGACATGTCATGTACAGGTTGTTAAAACAGATAATGTACAGGTTGTTAATAGATTTTTTTTTTGTTCATAGAAACACATCTCAATGTCTAGGGTTAAAAAGTGACTTTTGCAAAAAAAATACTCTCTTTTAAGTATGTAGTTTGCATTCATCCTTCAACCATTAAGGTCATCTAGTGTTTATTTAAGACATACTGTATGTACTGTATGGCTATTATTACATGGTACTGTATGTGCAATTGAATACATAACAGCAAGATGATCTAAGAAACCTTTCAACATTCTAGTGGTCAGTATCTTCACGCTAAGCTGAAGCAGAACAAGTCTCATGGAACTGCTTCTGTTCCTAAAAGCTTTGCAAAATCAGAAGCCTTAAAGACTGTGTTTGTGTGTGTGTGTGTGTTATTTTTGTTTAGCAAACCGAGACTACAGAAATACCTCGCAGGCAGGTATGGCATTGACCTCTTCATCAGCTTTTGGAGGATCGTTCAGAGATCTTGCATTCTGATGGTGCGGGAAAAAACTGTCAGCCTGTTGTCAATCAAACTGAAGCCTGTGCATAGAGATGTTTGTTGTTTTTATTTATTTTTTTCTTTGCAGAAAACCTTGATCCATATTGAGCTAAAGCCATCAATATTTGCATTAGAAGACAGCGTATAATACTGTATATTAAAACAGCTTCAGGACAAAATAAGAACCGCATTTAAAGCTGCATTATTTAACTTTTGTCAGTTTTGGAACTGTAAGACATTAGTAAGGCACTGAACCTACCTTCCATCCCCAGCTACAGACCCAAAGAAAGCCCCTCCTGTATTATTGTTCATCTTCTTAAAAGCTGAATTATAACACAATAAATTCATAGAATTCAGCTTATACTGATTTATTGCTTTAAATGGCCTTTGCTGTCCTTTTTTGTCATGACTTTTATACTAGTAGTATCTAGCTAGTATTGCACAACAGTATATAAGCTAGTTAGTCACATAGAGTCAGCTACTCTTACACGGATTCCAATAACTTTATTTCATTCACTTTGTACTGTACAGTAAATGTGGACAGTTTCATGTTCAATATCCAACTTCATCCCCTTCACCCACAATATATTTCCACATCCTGGGAACGCACTAGCACTGTTTAACTAGTTTTGATTTCAAAATATCTGACCTTGGCATACAGACGCCCACCTCCCGAATTTTCGCATTAAGAACTGAAATTTTTCAAGACAATTGCCTCAGAATATGGCATACCAGCAAACGAACCGAGTCGAACCGGACGGTGAAGTTATATGCATGTCCGGTAGACATTCAAATTTTGTTTGAGCCAGTACAGTATAAAGCCAAGCGAGGCGAGTTTACATACTTTTGCATATTTCTTGCATTTGGTGCAAGATTTAGTGAAGACATAGCACCCTGGGTCTCAAGAATTTTAGCAAGGACTGTAGCAAGAAGAAAACGGAGCCACCAACGAAGTTTGATTCTTAAAGCAGCCGGCGCCAAGAGGAATTTATATGTCTTTTCTAAATGTTTTGTTTGTTTTTATATGCAAAAATATGATCATAATGTCAGCGGATATTCCGCTGTGGTGCCCCTTGCTGGGAGCAGCCGAAAGACCGACAACAACATGATCATAATGTTAGGAATTGGTAATATTGGTAATATTTGGGTGTCTGGACCAGAGTATCTGCATTTCCATTATTTCCTATGGGAAAATGCATTTTGCAATACAAAACATTGCGTTAAGAACTCGCCTAAATTTGCATGCCGAGGTAACGATGAACCTTGTTTTCTGTGAAGCAATCTGTAACATATTTAGCTAGATACATAACTAGAAATATAAGTTCAACTCATACAATTCAATAATGTTATTTCATTGCAAAACTAGCAAGCTCAGTTTATAGCATGATACGGCTTGTTACAAGAGTGAGTTTGTTTTTAATTATTAAATTTTTGTTGTTCGGACACTTACATATTATGACTATTTCATACTTCATATTTCATGTTTCATAAAGTTAACAACTAGCTAAATTAATCCATTCATCAATTCATCCATCAAGGAACCTCTGTAGTCCAACTAGGGACTGAGGAGGACAATGGTGACCATCGTATTTATTCCCATTTTTATGACCGTGGTGGGACTTTTGGTCAACATTCACACATGCATTAACACACTATGGGCAATTTGAGAAAGGCAATAAACTTAATCTTTGGACTGTGGAAGGAAACTGGAGTACCCGGGGGAAACCCACCAAGCACCATGTAAACTCCTCCATGCAAAGACCCAGAGGCTGGAATCAAACCCAGACCCTGGAGATGCAATACATTTTGCATACTTGATTAAAGTCCTTCCTGATTCTTTCTTTAAAAGTATTATTCTTAATGCTGCTACATATGTTGTCATTTTTTTTTTTTTTTTAAAGATCGCGAAGAACCTCCTGGAAGGCAGAGTTTCCATGGTTCAGTTCTATCATCAAACATTTCCCAACCCATTCAACTCCACCAAGAACCCTTTAGAACCTCTTAGTATTAAGTACACTTTAAAACATCCACTGAGTTCAGGAAAACAAAGCGTCTCTTTGTCTGTTCTGAGAGGCGTGCAAGCTGATGGGATGCAGAAGAGATGCAGGCGTTCACTCCACCCTGAACATGGGAGAGGAGTGGCGAGGAGGGACTCCTAAATCAAGCTCATTTCTGCCTCTCTCCTAGTATTCATTTGCAAACAGGGAGTAGTTCACTCGGCCACTCCGGGACTTCCTCGGTTTCTCTTTTCATCTCCATGTGTCCAGAAAGCTGAAGGTTTTATACGGTTAACTGGAGAAGCAGTTATAAATCGCAGAGTGCTGTTTCGGGTGCACTGATATAATCCTTCTATTATAAAGCTTTTGCCCATAGAGATTAGACTGTTTCTTCATGTCAATGCATATAAGTGTGTGTATGTGTGTGTGTGTGTGGGTTAAGACTGGGAATTACCAACTGAATGTTAAACATATGGAAGGTATAAAACACTAGGGGGTGGGCTGTTACAGGAAAATAATCAACTACGGGCTTCTTCTGTACACAACAGCAATGGTTTTAAGAATAAAAATGTCTTTATTGTAATTATACTGGGTACATTGAACTTTTGTATGGCATCTCTCTTTGATCCATAAGATCAGAGGAAAAAATAGGAAAATCATTTTGCAAATAAAGAGCACCATTTAGTCATGTGCAATAGATGCTAGTAAAGAATTTAAAAAATTTAAAAATAATTGCATATCTGCATATTGAACAGAACCAAAATCAATACAGAATCAGGGCTAGTAATAGAGGCACCTTTGATTTTCCTTTGACAAGCTGACATATTGCAGAGTTTGGTTGTAGTATGTTTTAGTTTGTGAGTGTGTATAGGTGTGTTGGGTCCACAGCTTTGGGAAAGAAGCTGTTCCATAGTCTGTTTGAGTGAGATCTAATTGCCCTGAACCTTTAGCCAGGGTGTTGTAGCCAGTTTCTGTCTTGGATGATGCTTCTAACCTTCTAACCTTCTTCCTCAGTCGACTATCATAAATACTGTCCAAGCTTAGGAGCTCTGTCCTGAAAAGAGAGTTTGCCAGAAAAATGTACCAAATGTTTCTGTTGTAATTGTGACTTTTAAATGCTAACAATTCTTATGTCATTTATGTATTTATGTTTCATTACATTTAATCTTTTGGAACATCTTGATTACTGTTATCACTTATTTAATGCATATAAGCAGTCATACCATCTCTGTTCTCCATTTGTCATGTTACAAAGAACATGCAAATTGTTCCATCCTGAAGACCATCCAGTCCATCCCATTTTTAATTCATTAGTGGATTCAGCTATTTCTGGCGCACCCATTGCTGACATAGGTGTTGAAATGCCTGGGTTCACTAATGCTCCTCTGGCTGTAAGGATTCAAATCCCTGCAGCAACATTCCAACATCTAGTGGAAAAGCTGCTACCTACGAGTTTGGATGAAATGTAGGATTAGCAGATGTTTAGGATCAAATGTTTACTGAATATAATCCATATGATGTTTTGGATTGGAGTAGGAATATGTACAATTCCATATGTATAAAATGATCATATCAGCCAAACATGTAGCAACAGCAACGTGCATAAACATAAAAATCCCAGTTGGGCTTTGGTTAAGTTCACATTAAAGCAATCTGAGTGACTTTAACATCGGTTTTGGCATTGGTTACAGGTGCCAGGTGTACAAGAGAAATTGCTGGTTTTGCAGAGGAAGAAAAATTGTTGACAAGAGAAGAATCTTACCATTTCAATGAGGAACCTGATCGCATTCAAGATCCTGTCAGCCAAGAAGAGAAGGCTACAGTGGGTACAGCCTCAGCAAAACTGGGACTTTTACTCACCGATGCATTATGTCACTCATCCAGTACATGGTCATAAAAGGCCTGAAGCTCATTCCAGGGGACTTATGGCACAAGGTACTGTAGGATACACCCTGGGAAACTCCAATTAGCTTAATCAGCTTGTCTTGGCTTGGACTCTGGGAGGAAACTGGGGCACCTGGAGAAAACCTACCATGGACGGGGAGAACATGCAAACTCCATTCACACAAGGTCACAGTGCTAACGAGAGAGATCACAGGAGACTGGCCTGACTGGTATGAACTGACAGGAAGACTACAGCAACTCAAATAGCCACTAATTATAACCATGGTGTGTGGAAAATCATCTCAACATTTCAATGCCGTGCAATGCTGTGCTATCAAAAGTGCGACTATATACTGTAAGTAAATGCATAAAAACCACATGGTGTAATAATGTGGTTGGCAAGTTGCTGTGGAATAATAAGAATAAAACAATAACAAAGTAGCCATGGTGGTTTTGCTGTTGTTCATTCCTGTATGCAAAGATTGACTCTGACTGCAGGAACACCAGAAAGGTCTTGGGAGAGGAACATATCAGTATTTATGAGATCCAGTGCCAAAGCCCTAAGGAATCTGATTCACACTCAGCTTTAGGCACTTCTGCACTTAGTAACCAAAATGCCTGAGGGGGCCTGAAGGTTTAGCGGCAGATCAGCACACTGTGCACTACATCCAACCTCTCTAGCCCTGACACCGTCCCTATTATAGATGATGAGCATGTCATGAAGCAGACAACTCAATTGTACAGTTTGGGGCAAGAGTCAGCTGTGGATTTTTCTCCAAGCTCACATTGTGCAGTGGGTGCACACTGACCTTGCACAGAAAATCTATAAGAAGTATATTATTAGGAAGAACAGCCACAAGTCCTTCCAACACCTCTACTTACTTATGTAGTCCCCCTTTTGAGGTCACTTGTTATATAAAAACCCACCTTATCAATGCTGTAAGTGTAGAACTCTCTGCATGCGGAAGCTTTTCGGTGTAAGGCGATACGTCTGGTGTTGCAGAAAAGGACCTCCATCTCAAAAGGCCAGGGAGTCACAGAGTTTAAGATAAGATGCTCCATTACCAGACCCTTATCAGGAATTGGTGGCTTCAATGGAGTTCAGGTATTACAAAAACAATAGTATCTTATTAAACAACAAGCTAGGAAATGGCATTTTGACAATTATGTATTTCCATAGTTGTCCCTGTAAGCTACATTGTTCTTGAGATTTAACCAAACAAGTTCCTTTTGTTCCCCAGAGCTTCTCCACCGTTGCCATTCTGTCAATCCTCGAGTATGCTCTTTTGTTCATGTGTCTCCTGGGAAAGATTACAATTACAGAAATTGGTCTAATTATGTCGAATATTAGTCTGTCCCAGAAAAAAAAAACAAAGTAACTACAGGGAAATTTTGCTTAAGGCTACAACATGGGCTCTGGGGGAAAGAGCATGTCAGTCCTATGAATGTAAAACATATGGACAGAAGCCTTGGATGAGGCACCACCAATTCCTTCCAAACTCATGTTATACCAACCATAAAAATGGACTTTTAACACATGTCCACCAGGTGCAGCGTGATCTGCTATACGATGAGTTTCTTTGTTTACTGCCATTTTGTGGAACCAAAATGTTCTCCTCCATCCTTACTAGCTAAAATGTCCTGCCAGTTCCCATCAAGCTGCCAACCTGAAGAAGTATTGATGTTTAGAGATTGGAGATGGTTTGAGTGTTGAGGACCCCAATAATTGGGGTTTTGGTTGAGCAAGGCTGCGATTCTGACAGGCAGTGGTGAGCTGAGCAGATGGGATTAAGAAGAGGTGAAATAAGTCTTTTTTTCCCCCTTGTTAATGCCTTCCACACTACCATAATGTAAATATATATTTAGCTCTCCATATAGGAACCTAAACTTTGGTGTGGTAATCAGGGGTGCTGTTAAGGGGGGTACGGAAGGACAATTGCAAGAGCCTCTGAGTTTCCATGGGGCCCATAAAAATGCTATGGCAATTGTAAAGGGTTGGCTTCGTCAAGGTTGATGGCCCAGTGTGTCAGGTTTTAAAGGATCCCAGAATCTGGGTAGTGGTAATCATGTCACACCAAAACATAATTGATTATTTTCTCAATTCCCACTTTTTTCTACTAAAGTCTGGCCTTTATGTATTTTTTTTTAAATGTTTTTAAGGAAGTAATATACTCTTCTTGATCAAGTGAGAAAACAAGCCTTAAAACTTTACTGTACCTCCACAGCCTTAATGTGTCCAATGAGGAAAGGACTAATGGCAGGACACCGTATGCTTGTTTTACTGCTGCCCAGAGAATTGCAAGACTGGAGGACAGAGGAAGTATTTCCAGATAAGGGTCATCTTAAAGCCACATTTCAGCAGCTTTATGCTTCCCAAGACAGCCGTTCGACGTTCACACATCACTATCTGATGTGGTAATTACACTTACCACATGCGAACAGGGGAGCTTTGGCTACTCCTCCATAATTTTCTTGACCGTGCACGCATAAGACTGGATTGAAACGTTTCCCGAATTGCAGCCTGGTGCTGAAAGTAGATATTTTCTCGTTATAGTTGGTTTTTCCTGCCGTAATGGTTGAGGAGAGTCGAAGAGTGATGGAGTGCGAGAGGTTGCTCTGGTGCCTCAAAGCCTTTTAAAACTTCCTTGTGAGTGGTGCAAAATCTACACTGTAAAACCTTTTTTCAGGCCATTAAACATCAGTCGAGGATAGTTTCCCAACTGTTTCTGTCAGGTTAGGATCTACACATTCGCACGTAATTAAACTTACCAAATACAAATAATGCCATTGTTTATCTTATCATCCTGGTCACCTTTTTTTTTTTTCAGGAGTACATTAAGTAATGTCCTCACTGATACAGTACATGGCCTTCATTATGGGCCATGCTTTTATCTTGCTTTTATGCAAACATTTTAATGTACTTTTAAGGATTCTTCCACACACATCACACCTTTGTGACCCAGCCTTTAGAACTTGGGTTTGATTTAGACATGACACACTCACCTCAAGGTCACTTGTCAAGGCTAACGTTTTGCCAGGAAGTGCAGGGGGCAGTGGCAAGTTCAAAGCTGGGTCACGGCTGTGTATCTGAGGACAAGTCTGAGACCACATCCCCCCTTAGGACAAGCCGTGAATTACTGAGTGATGCTAACGGCACAGACCGTCTTAACTAACAACTGTTCCCCTGGCAGTGTCTGGAAAACCTGTCAGCAGGGGAAAAAAAGGGAGGGAGCTTCAAAGGAGCCACTTACAGCTTCGTCTTTGATATTATTACATGGGGCAGTCTTCACCTTTGAGCTGAGATTTTTCTTTTTGGATCAAAGACCTGGAGCACCAATGTTGAGCAGGAGCTGTAGAAGACGACAGGTTGACGACTTTGTTTGGGGGAAAAAAGGCTAAAAATAACAGTGCTGGAAGAATTTTGGAAATCGACTTCAACACAACCGAGCAGAAAAAGTGTTTGATTAGCTAATAGCTTGTTTTAGCGTGATTGCTGAGTGAGGTGTGGTGCAATATTTATAATTTCTGCACAAAGTGACCGAGAGAGAGACAGAGAGAGAGAGAGAGAGATTGTCTTGGTCACGATATTAAGGCTTTCAATGTCACCCCATCACTCTGCACCCCCAACCCCCTCCTGCCTTTCCCTTAACTCATCCCATCAGTCATGAAAAGATGTCTCTGATAATAATAATAACAACGTGTTATCAGGAAGAACAAAGCGCCTGAGATCTAATCAGCTACAGCATAATCCTTCCTGCCTCTGACATCAGCATCAGGTAGCAGTTTGATGAGGACCAAATAATTTGGGCCCACCCCCCTCCCCAATCCACAATCCTCTGGTTCTTCCATTCCCTTTTCTCGTTTCGCTCTATCGCTCCATTCTTCACTGATAGAAGAAGAAGAAGGCTCATGGTCCAAATTCACACAGAGACATATGAGAGTAATGAGTCTTTCGGCATAAATGACAAATTGTTCCAGCAACGCCCTTCCCTACACCCACACCCAGCGCCACTTCCACCTCCACGTCAGCCCAGATTCATTCCTCCCAGAGCTTCATAATTCGCGTGACTTCCATCATATCTGCCCGTGGCAACGTGCGACGCAGGCTGAAGTAATATCGTTCGAAACAATACCCGTGGAATTTCTCGAATTCTCCGATGCAATTTGCAGCCTCAAAAGTAATCAGGAGAGCGTCATCCTTATTCAGGGCAGAAGTTGCTCTCCTTTCATACCTTAATCCTTACCACGCTCTCCTTCTTGCCTCCACTCTCGGCATGGCGACTTCAAGCCAATCAATTACCAAGCACCGAGTAATCAATTAAGAGCCAGCGACGCACGGCGAGCTGAAGAAGGAGCTCCATCAGCATTCTATTTTAAAGCTCTTAAATGTCTCAGAAATCCCTGGCGCTTTCATTATTTTCTCCATTTGTATTTTTTTTTTTTTTTTTTTTTGATGTCAGATAATCTTATCTATCCTTGTGTGTAATTTCTATCCAAAGCCACTACATGTGGATTAGGACAAAAATAAATAAATTCATGTCATCATTTCTTTCGCATGATTTCCCACTTTACTTCTCATAATTGCCTTCTTCCCTGAAGCGCACACTTTTTCATCCGGAGGTTTTAATAAAACAAGGTGTACGAGGGGCAGGAGAGTGTGTCGTGTCATGCTCAGGAGGCTGGTGGCATATTGCATCAATAAAAAAGGGCTGAACGGATTTAGAAAGATGAAATGTTCGGTGCACAAATGAACATCTGCTGCCAGAACTGTACACACACACACACACACACACACACACACACACACCTTGAGGAAGCCTGAACCTTTTGAGTCACCGGTTAAGTCGTTGACCTGTAATAGAGACACTAAACACAGACCACTGTATCATATGACTCAGCCCATAAAATGACATCGATGATTGGATAATGGCAGGTTCGGATCCGAAGGGAACACAACACTTGCCCTGATGACGTGAGAATGCCACAGTCCCAGCTTAAGTGGGCACGGTTTGATGGTGGGAAGGCAAGAACGGTGTGGACACTTCAAAAAGAAAGTGCTCTGCTTGATAATAGGGCTCCATTTAGCCATTTAGCAGTGTATCTTATTGCACCGCTTCAAGGGCTTTCAACACGTTCAGCACAGAGAGCACAGAGGATGCTCCTTTAGATGTGTCTGTTGGACTCGGACATGTACAGACACACAAATGCAATGGCGGGGAATTTAAGAGGATTTTTTTTTTTTTGGAATTGAAATAAATCTATTGCCCTTTCACAGCTCATCGTACCTGGAACTTTTCCTTTGACTCTTTCTAAATTACAGTGTGCGATACCTCATGTCAGGCCACATTCCTCCAGAGGATTAGCTTTCGTGGTGAATGTCCGCTTCAACTCTTGTCACATTCAACCTGAGGAAAGACACAGAAGATGTCACATTCCTGCACATGTTCAGCCATTATTCTGCAAGAGTGCCTCTTCGTCTTAGCCAGCCTATAAAACACAAGCAGTGATGGGCAGGTCGCTTAATGTGCTCGACTCCGTCTCTCTCTCTCTCTCTCTCTCTCTCTCTGTCTCTCCTTCTCTCCTTCTCTCCTTGTGTCGCTAAAGGGAAACGCTGACAGCTCCGAAGCTGTCTGAAATCCACTGACATCTTATTTTCGGCAGCTCTCGGGTGCAAGGGATTAGCCTAAATGGCCATGTGATGGGTCTAAAGAGAGAGGCTGGTGTGTGAGAGCGAGGAGCGCATGCTAGGTTTAATTAGAAGATTGGGCAGACATTTGGCGAGAAAGCACCAGTGACCACCTGCATAGCAATGCGCATGAGCAAACAAGAGCAGGGTCCTTGTTAAAATCCATTAAACATTCATTTCATTTTTCATTCTACAGCCTTAAGCAGATGACAGTATCCAAAGGAACTCGCACATTAAAACATGCTAGTACAAATAGTTTAGGGTCTAACTAAATATTTTATACAAAAAATAACCATGAAATTATGAAGTGACAAATCCAAATAATTAGCTTCAGTTATTCCATGGACAAATCCTATGGCGCATGTTGTCTGACATTTCTTCAGACCCTCTTAAGTGCTGCCAGTGACTTGTTTAGACAGCCAAGGGAAGTTAATTCCACCATCTGGTTGCCAGGACAGAGAAGAGTTTCAGTGTATGCCTTTCTTGTATCTTTATTAACAGTGAGTCAAATCATGTTGATCTAGAAGGTTGAAGGGAACAGGATATAAAGCAGACTTTGATAAGGACCAAGGGCAGTGACTCAGCTGTTTGGACAGCCAGTCATTCCATCCTTTGGGTACTAATAATTTTGCTGCATATCTTCTTCATACCTTATGCATTTTTGGTCAAGTTAAACCATTCTAGGGGCTCCAAGGAAACAGACCAGGTTCCCAGAACAAAAAGAGTCTTGATGCAACTTTTCCTTGTTCTTTGAGGGATGGTGGGTTGAAAGCTGATGCGTCACTAGAAGACTCGATTATGCCTAATATTATTGATATTTCAGACCTAAGACCTACCAGTGCCTTCCTACTTCATCAGATATGGTTGTGTAGAACAGAGGATGACATTAGTGCATGCTCATACCGTACTCAAGACCAAACATTCGTGGTTGTGGGACGGGTTCCTGAGCGTGGAACAATTGTGTTCTCACTGATCAAAATGAACCAGGTTTTGGGTTCAAGTGGTCTCAGAAACAATCCCAGGGCCCTATTGTTGAAAATGCCCTAAGACCACTTCAAATGGATTTCTGATACTAATCAATCCTCATGTAACCTCACCTGCTCCTATTGCAGATAGTCGAGATATTACTTACTTGAAATGTATTTCTAATTGGATAACAAAAACAAGGAAGCAGTGGTTGGAAGAATTGCATAGCAGGAGCTCTCTTCAGTCCCAATGCATCCAAGGGAAAGCTTTCCTTTTGAGTGGTGCAATACGTTTGGACTCTAGTCTGAAACATTGCAGCCATAAAGGAAGCATGTTGACTTCGAAATGTAATGTAGAATATGATGGCGTTTTTAAAGTTGTGTTAAAGTAGACAATATGTGTTTTTGGGCACTCAAGCCTGGGTGATGGAATTGAATGGACTTAAGTGTAGTGATAGTTCAGTGGTTGAGAATGGTTCAAAATGGTTGAGCTATTGGGCTACTGGTTGAATCCTCATGATTTGAACTCAAGCCTATCTAACCAGTAGTCCAGTAGCTCAACCAGCTCAATAGCTCAACTGCCACTAGACCAAAAACAATTCCATTCCATCACTCAAGCATGGCTGATAGAATGGAATGGATTTTGGTGCAGTGGTAGTTCAGGGGTTGAGCTATTGGGTTACTAGTTGGATGGTCATGAGTTCAAATCCCAACATGGCCAGGCTGCCCCTCTTAAGCTCTTGAGTAACATGATTTCATAAACTGTGTCTTAATTGTTCCCATGGAAGCATTGGCTAAAAAAAAATAAATGTAAAGTTAATTGGTGTTGGAGAACCCATGTGCATGAACAATCAGTCAGAACAGTCAAGGAGAAATTTCTACTATGTAACATGTTTTAGGAATTGGCAGGACAATAGCAATAGCAAAATATAAAATAACATTTCAGACCTCAGTCATAACAGATTTACACAACACTCATTTGCCGCTGGGGCCTGTTAGTCAAATCTAGCTTTAATGCCCCCTGGGACAGCAGTGACAATCCATCTTCCTAAGTACGCATCCTATATTCGGGTTCAAGCAGAAACCGCACCAAGTGGCAAAATCTTTACATCGTTGACGTTCCGATATGTACAGTTCCCACAGCAGTTTTATGACAGTTGTCATGTTTTAGATAGACTTGGCTAAGGGGGAAGGCATTGTGGTAGTTAATGGGAGCTGAAAGCTGCGGTTGGGTAACTTACAGTCCCTTGTCACAGCAGAGGATCCATCACAACCGGCTCATTGTGCGACCTCAGAGATGCAGCGAGTGTAAAATTCCAGGAGGAGCCAGTCATCTAACCGCAGAATCTCTCTTTCCACCTCAAAAAAAAAAGAGAGAAGAGAAGAGAATATGACTCTCTGGGGAGTTTACAGCAAATTAATTTACTCCACTTAACCATCAGATGTCAGTGTGTAGCTCGCAGGGAGCAAACATTTCTGTGTGGAGACAACGTGCTGTTTTGCAATCTCGGCTTCCAATCCTATTAAGTTCTCACATATCTTCTGTTCTTTTCTCAACTTCTTTCTGCCCTCAATTGGTCCTCCTTGCCCTCAGCAAAAAAAAAAAAAGAAAAAAAATCTATCATTCTACCTTCTCTTTCGACCCCACGTTTGTAATTAATCCGCAGCAATGAGATTCTAGGGTTCTTTTATATTTTCTCCCCGCAGTCTTGTGTCCGCTCCGGATCATATTATATCCGTCTGGGGGGGGGTTGGGGGTTGGGGGGGGGGTGTGTAATGGATCGCCCCACAGACGACCGATCATATCTGCTTATGACCATATGCATCAAAACTTCCCGCTCTCCCCCTGCCCTCCCTTCCTTCTTGCCCTTGATAAGTGTGGTCTGTTTTTATCCTGCAGAAGGAGTGAGCTTATCTCCCACGGCCCGAGAGCCCTGGCATTAATCACCCTCCCAGCAAAGACAGAAATTAGTCACAGTCCTATCGGCCTAGCCATCTCACAATGATTAACTCCTGCTTGCACTCCTGCTTGACATTGCGCAGCACTCCTGCGATTCAGCTCTGAAATTGAAAGTGGCCCTGCGACGAGCCGGGCGAAGGAGGGGGGTACGTGTGTGTGTGTGTGAGTGTGTGTGTGTGTGTGTGTGTGTGAGCGCACCAGGGGCGAAACTCTACACCGTGTCGATGTTTCTAAAAGGCTTGAGTTAAGTAGCGGAAAGCCAAAAAGCATTACTCTAGAGAGATTTTTTGGTGTTTAGCTTTTTTTTTTTTTATCTCGTTTTCTGTCTCCTGGTTTACACCACAAAGATGCAATGTGCCGTTCCAACTTACAGAGTCTGTACAGGTTCTGTGTAATCCATAGTATTTCCTTCTTCTTGCACCAACGTTAACAATTTCAGAACGATTACAGCATGTCGTAATTTCATAATCCATTTAGACGACAGAACAACAACGCATCTTTCCTAAATATTACACCGTTCTCGACTTTTTCAAGTTCATCTGTTTATCTATTCATTCTGTTAATTATTTATTTACTCATTTGTCCATTAGTTTTTCTGTTTTTCCTCTTAATGCATAATGTAAAAGCTGTGAGCACAGACAGCTTTAAAAAAAAAAAAAAAAAAAAAAAGTAAATCAATAAAATAAACCCACTCAAGTACTGGTGAACTCACACGATGACCCGCTGAACTCATCTGCCCCATCTCTTCATCTCTTCATCTTTACCCCCCCCCCCCCCCTCTCTCGCATCCTTCTCGCCGTCAGCCACTGCAGAAACCGCATAGTTAAACTCGTCTGCCAGGCAGCGTTATTGATTTCACGTCTTAGCATGCACACACACACACACACACGCACACGTACGCACGCGCACACGCACACACACACACACACGCACGCCTTTTAAAAATGTATTTAAGTATCACACTACACACTCCACTGTTGCTAAGGAGACAACCTGTGATGAAGAGGCAGAGCTGAATGGCCTGAGGAATAGACTCCTATGAACACACTTACCACACACGTTCACACAAACACGTACAAACACACGCACACACGCAGGCGTCCGGAGAGAATACAACAAGTAGGATGAGGTACACGCCTGCTTTTTGAAAAACTATAAATATCAAGGTGGTCTCGTGAGCTTCTTCTAAAGATCCCTTCAGACTGGAAGGATTCAGACTATTGATTCGATACACACTCACCGCCGTATGTGTGTTTTTTCCAATAACGAAGCTTGCGTAGTGTTTTTTATTTTATTTTTTTAATTGTCGCAGTAAACACCCTGTCACTTCTCACTTTGGATCCACGTTCTCTTTGGATGCGTACACTGTGCATTAAAGGTCCCGTTTTTTACTATTAGTTAACACAGGTTTCAGAGCTCCTCCAAAGTGGTGGAGTGTGATATAAGCTATATATATAATCTTCATATTATACCTCAAATTTCCTTCTGTTTCACTCCTCCTCTGAACATGCCATTTCAGTGTCTATGCAAATGAGCTACTTCTGAGCCACGCCCCTCCTGAGAACTGCAAAGTTGAGCAACAATCCTGGCCGAGGAGGATCTTCTTATATGGGGTCACATAAAATCCAGTTGTCTTGTTTACGCAACAGGCAATAGAAAAAAATAGAAGAAAAAAGAACAAAAAAACAGGAAATGTTTATTTGTTTGTTTGTTGAAAACCCAAACTGAATGCCAAAAAAGATACCTAAAATAATTTGCATAATACTCTAGGTGCCCTTTAAAGCTACTCCAGAAGCCATTTCACTTTGCACTTTTCCTTCTGTCATTTATTCATTTGTTAAATGTGAAAAAAATAAAAAATACCGCTTGCACCTGTCCACATGTTGCATGCGCATTTTCCGTACACAAGACATCTTTGAAAACAATTTAAAGCAGGATTTTCAATTCCTTTGAAAGTTTATAAACATTGCATTAACAATAGAGTTTAACGTTACCAAAAAATATTTTCCTTAGCAAAGTCATTTCGTATTTTTTTTTTCCAGTCTATGAAATTTGGACGACAATTATTAACATTTGATAATATATACAGATACTATAAACATTTGCCCAAACCAAAACAAATTCAATATTTGGAATAATTTGGAAACAACATTCATAGTCCAAAAATAAAGTAACCATATTTAATTCTGGCCCCGTGGTTAGTGAGGATCGAAGGTTAGAGTGCGACCTCTGGGTCTGTGCGCATGGAGTTTGCATGTTCTCCTCATGCTTGGTTGGTTTCCTCCGGGTTCTCTCACAGTCCAAAGACTAGGGTCAGCTAATTGCAATCCCGAATTGCCTGTAGTGCATGGATGAGTGTGTGTGTGTGTGCTCTGCAATGTATTGGCACCCTGTCCAGGGTTGGGTACCTCGCTCCCGAGGTCTCCTAGAGGAGACACCAGGCCTCCCGTGACACTGTACAGGATTACCGGTATACCAAAACTCAAAGTACACATAATGTATAAACATAGCTCCTAATGACCACACACGCGGGGTCTTGATCAAACGATTGCCTGGAAAAGTCGGACGTGAACAAGGACTAATAATTTAACAAATTAGACAATTATAATTGTAGAATTTTGTCATAATTAGTTCATTTAGTAAATGAGGCAGAACAAGCATCGACATTTATATATCGACATGTTATTAAGAGATGAAACTTTGATAATTGAGTATTTTTAATGGACATTATCCAGGAAACACACACACACACACACACACACACACACACACACACACACACACACACATGTAAGGGGTCAGTTAGCATGTCATGTTTGCTGGACAGAGATTAAGGAAGCCGTTGCGCTATTTCCGTCGACGTCTGTTCAAACATTTGGACAGTGGCACCTAGTCTGCTTGAACAAAGGCAGGTTGTGTGTGTGTGTGTGTGTGTGTGTGTGACATCATGATAACAGTGATGGAGAGTTGACCAGG
>JAQMYL010000012.1:33770362-33788752 GCA_030014365.1 Clarias pachynema
CACACAAAGAGCAATGCAAATACATAAGGACTGTCAGAGACTGAAAAAGAAAGTGGTAGAGACAGATAGAGACGAAAAGAGAGAGGGGAAGAGAGAGAGAGAGCGAGAGAGAGAGAGAAATAGAAGGTGAGAGCAAGAGTGAAAAAAGCGAGAGACACGGAGACATAAACAGAGATATAAAAAGGGTGAGAGAGACTTAAAAGAGATGCAGAAAGAGACAGACAGACTGATGAAAAAGGGACATAGATATTGACAGAAACTAAATAAATAGAGAGACAGAAACAAAAAGAAACCTAGACATATAGAGAAAAATAAACACACGAAGGACAGAGAGACAGAAAATAGATAGATTGAAAGAGAGAGAGAGAGAGAGAGAGAGAACTAACCCTGAGTTAAACTGAGTAATAGCTCCATATGTTTGCGTGACCCCACACAGCGGCGATGTCGTCCTGCTCCTTCTCTCCACTTTTCTTCTTCTTTCTCTGTCTGATTTATTTTCAACATTGTTTTAATAAGTCGGCTCTGCCTTTTTTCCCCCCTTCTCCTTCGTTACCCTTCCCATCCACATCCCTCTCTGACCAACAACAGGCTCTCTCTCTCTCTCTCTCTCTCTCTCTCTCGCCACAAAATGGATTCATCAATTGTTAAACATGGAGCAAAACAATAAAAGATTGATGCTGGCGACTTTCACCCTTATTTATCACCATCTGTACGTCACAAGACCACGAAGCTTACTTTTGAGAGTTCTGGAAGCTGAGTCTCAAAAAAGACACGTTGTTGTTTTCCAGCCACATACACAGCACGTGACGTACGTGAGCGGTTTCAGCTGGGCCACGTGAAGAATTAGCAATAAAAGTCAGAAATGTACCTCCGTGTGGTCTCCATTACTCGCCCTGAAAGGTGGTGACAAAAAGATTTCGCCTGTGCCTTTTTTTTCTTTTTTTTCTAATTTTTTTTCCCTTTTTTAACCTGAGCAAATTACCAGTCGCTCTGAAGCTCAACAGAACCTCGATCTGTCAGAGCCCACGGTTCCTGTAATTGAGTAATTGCACAAGCATCACCTGCACGGTCCTAAAAAAAGAGTGACTCCTTAACTCGTGCACTAGTGGGAATTCCTGGTGTTATTTTAATGTTCCGAGCTAACTTCACCCACCGGCCACGGAGCCGTAGCTGGACTCGATCAGGCCTGACGTGTCGGCACGAACAGAGCTCGAAGCCTGTCCGGTCACATGCGGGGTTGTAATTAATTTCCTGTTGAGTGCAGGAAACAGGGGGAGGGGGTCAGAGTTCAGCAGGTCACATCTAGAACAACTCAGGGATAGATGAAAGATGAAAAAGAAAATTGCTAGGTGTTTTAGGATGAAAAAAATCTAGGTTGAGGACAAATTAAATAATTTCAAACCTGGGAAAGAAGTAAATAACGATCATGAAGGCGTTTAATTATATACTACAGTGTCAAGGAGCTCTAGGATACAAATAATTCGATATTAAGATATTATTTGATAAAGTATTTGATAAAGTCAACCTGTGCTGAGAGATAATTTGTGACCTTTTTAAGTGTTCCTTTGTTTAAGTCTTAGCTTATTTATGTGTTAGTTTGTTTAACTGTGGTTTGTTTAGGCATTCATTTTGTTTAAGCGGTGATTTGGTAAAGTTATGGTTCGTTTAAATGCTGGTTTATTTAAGTTTTGGTTTGTTAGTTTCGGTTTATTTAAATATTGACTTGTTTATGCTTTTTTAATGTTTTAAGTATCATTTTTTGTTTAAGTTTGGCTTTGTTTAAGTGTTAGATTGTGTGTGTTAGTTTGTTTTGTGTTGCTTTGTCCGAGTGTTGTTTTGTTCACTAATTCGTTTAAGTGTTGCTTTGTATAAGTACTGATTTGTTTAAATGTTTGTTTTGTTTACATGTTGCATTATTTAGGTGTTTATTTGTATAAGCAGTGGTCTATTGAAGTGTTGCTTTGTTTAAGTTGATTATTTATTTAACTATTTCTTTATTTAAGTGTTATTTTGTTTAAGTGTTAGTTTGTCTATAAGTGTTTTTTAAATATTGCTTTATTGTTGTTTTGTTTATTTGAAATGTTTATTTGATCAAGTGTTTAAATGTTGTCTGCTTGTTTGCCCACGGAAATAAAGTAAATAATCTTTTTTTCTTATTTTTCTTCCTGAACTATTTTTTTTTCGGTGCCCATGTTTGTACTGTATGTTACTCATCAATCTTATTAATAAAATCATATTAATTTGTTCCATTGTTTGTTTGACTATATGTTTGTGCCAATAGAGATTTTTTTCCTCTAGTCACATGTTTTGTCCATTTTCATGTGGGCATGTTGCATATTTATAACTTACTTTAAATCTTATTCGTTTACTTGTTTGTTGATTATTTGTTTGTAAAACCAGCTTTCTTCTCAATTCTGAACTTGTACGGTTTGATCTTTGTGCAGCTCCATTTACTGTGTCTTTATGACTCAAGACCAGGAAAGATTCCAGCTCACCCATGATGTTAAAGGAGCAAAGCGCCTGCTGAAGACGAATGAATGAATAAAAACATTTATTCTGCCTTTAACAGTAGTACATCATGAGTGTCAGAACAATAATTCAAAAGAATAAAGTTGTTTTTCAGCAGAGCCAACTTTTAGACCACCAGTTCAACATCTTTAAGAAATACTCCTGTCTCTCTCTCTCTCTGAGTCGTTCTTCTTGCAGAAGTGTCCTTGCATGCTCCCGTCTTGTTTTTCATACAAATTCATCTTTTATCCCAGCCCACCTGTTGCTTCTGCTTTCTCTCTTCCCTCTTTCCCCCCCGTCAGGATCCTGGTGGCTCACGTCACCTGCTGAGACTTTGATCTGTCATGTGACCTGATTGAGCAGCACTCTGTGTGTGTGTATACGTGTGTTTGTGAGTCAGAGCAATTTGGCTTTCTGTCCCAGACCACAGAGGATTTGTTTAAGGATATTTCCATCTCTCGCTCTCACACACTCTCACATGGCTATTGGCCTGAACAGCGTCTTCACATTACTGACGGATGAATATGAAGTGCACTCCAGAAACACAGGCGGTGGAAAGTTGTCCAAGATCAGGCTGGGAAACAGCCACTCCATGCCTCATTTCAGCTTTTTTAGCTTCCCAGACATGTCCGACTGTTTCCTGGAACAAATTTGTGGGTGTATTTGCTCTTCTAGCTATCTGTACAAACATCAAGCTATTAATGACCTACTGCTTAAAAAAAAATACAAAACAAAACAAACAAACAAAAACCCACAAACACGTAATAGATGAATATCACGGATCAGTTGCACTTAAATTTATTAAGGCATCCCTATAGAATATAGTTTTCCTTTCTTGCCGTGAGGGGAACTTTTTATTGAGTTTTCTTTTAATTTGTCACAGATACAAGATCCATCCATCCATCCATCAACAAACCTCTGAAGTCCAGCTAGGAACCGTGGAAGCCAATGGTGATTACGATTGTATTTATTTCCATTTTCACAAACCGCGGTAGGACACTATGGACAATTTGGGAACACCAATTAGCCTAATGTGCATGTGTTCCGCCACTGTGGGAGGAAACCAGAGTACCTGGAGGAAACCTGTGTATTATGAGTTTGTGGGTTTTTGTTTGTTTGTTTTTTGTATTTTTTTAAGCAGTAGGCCATTAATACAGTAGCTTGATGTTTGTACAGATAGCTAGAAGAGCTAAAACGCACACAAATGTGTTTCAGGAAACAGTCGGACATGCTGAAATGAGACATGGAGTGGAAGGTGGAAATCGAACCCAGACCCTGGAGGTGAAAGGTGACAGTGCGAACCACTAAGCAACTGTGCAGCCACAGATACAGGATCCCGTCCGATATTTGATAAAACTACCTAAAAATAAGCTTATGGGTTGCTATACATTCTATTGACACTTTTTCAAAGTAAACTTTTATTCTCTATTTTTATGGAACTCTATTTTCTGAAAGGTCTCCTGGAGAGATGACTTGTCATGCCTTGGTGTACGATGTAATCACATAAGTATTTATTTAACTGTCACTTACTCATGGAGTGAAACTATCCAGAGTAAATATGAGACCAGATATGAATTTAAGTCCCAGGTTGCAGTACATCTGCTCAGAAGACACTTTTTCACATTATATCCTATAACTGGCTCGTCATTTCAACCCACCCGCTTTGTCATCTCGGTGTAGGAGGAAACGTCTCAGGGCTCTGGGGGGGAAAAAAAAAAACCCAACAACAACAAAAATATAAGTCTCTTCCAGCCAGAAAGGAGTGACACATGAAAAAGAGAAGCACATCTACTCTACTTTCCACACCATCGCCTTTAACAGGCCCCGATCCGCTAAATGTCAAACACTGATGAGAATCGCAGCTTGCGTTATTTCACACTTTACACCAGTGATCATCTCTAAATTATGAACGCAGAGCCGTAAAATCCGGGAGAAAAAAAAAAACGCGTCTCTCCGAGGCTTTCTGCTATAACCACATGCCTTGTAAAGGATCAGATGGAAAAGACGGCTGTCTTGTTTGAGAGCAAATTACAGCGCCGCCAATGTAAGCAGCACTATATCTTAGCCAAACAGGATTTAAAAGCGTTCGTATCTCGTCCGATAACGAGCATACTCGGCATTCCTGCACTCGGCTCATTCCCTCAGTTTTAAACTTGTTGGCTCTTAAACAAATTTGTCTCGCCATATCAGTAACCAGACTCGCACTCCTTTTGCCAGCAGTGAGCCGGACGAGATAAAAAAAAGAAACAGCCGTTTAAAGCCTCTAAACAGACGCTAAGCTTGTAAAACCATCTGAGCTTATAACGGGAAATGAACGAGCTGGGAGCCGTTAAGATCAGATGGCTAGGTTAAACGAAATAATAACAAAAAATAAACACAGCAGCACCAGTAAGGACGGGGAACGAATACAGCCGGGCTGACACGTTACACAAATCCTTAATCTTTACAGAAAGACACAAAAGCATTTATCAAACTTATCAGAGCAAGACGGATCTAGGGACGTTTTTATCTCTCTATGTGTCATGCTAATGTACTGAGCAGCATGTGAATATCCATATACAGTAAGATTTTACATATCAACAGATTAATCTATTTTTAGTGTCTAACAGAAATTCTCAACGGTAAAAGTAAAAAAAAAAAAGGTAAATTATTGCGTTTGTTAGTCAAATTTATATTTTCATTAATAAACATTTTCTGACCAATAAGAATCAAGAATGTCATGATTTAGAAATAGTTAATCATTAAAGCTGTTGTGGCGGCTCTGTGGCTTAGTGGTTAGCACTGTCGCCTTGCACCTCCAGGGTCCTGGTTTGATTTCCACCTCAGGGTCTGTGTGCATGTTCTCCTTGTGCGTGGTGAGTTTCCTCAGGGTACTTCAGTTTCCTCCCACAGCCCAAAGACATGCAGATTAGGTAGGCTAAATGGTGTTTTCAAATTGGTCATAGTGTGTGAACGAGTGTGTGCGTTTGTGTACAGTATGTGTGTGTGTGCCCTGCGATTAATTGGCACCATATCCAGAGTGTACCCCACCTCATGGCCTACGTCTCCTGGGATAGGCTCCAGGCCACCCACGACCCTGTATACAGGATAAAGCTGGATACACAATAAATGAGAGTGAGTGAGTAAAGCTGTTGTTTCTGTACTGTATGTATATGGGGTTAAGGAACCAGAGGTAGGGAAAGTACATACGTGTACTTGAGTAAGAGTAGAGATTCCCTAGAGCAAATACTACTTAAGTAAAAGTAGAAGTGCTCCATTTACTTGTGTACCTGAGTAAAAGTAAAAGTGCTCACCTTCAAATTAACTTGAGTATCTACTAAGTATCTTGCTGTTGTCATCACAATCTGTAACCAGCTCCGCTTATGATTTCAAACAGTTGTGTCATTAGGCAGAGAGGCTCAATTCGGTTAAAGTCAGGGCTCTGGCTGGGCCATTCAAGAACAGTCACAGAGTTGTTGTCTTAAGCCACTCCATCGTTATTTTAGTGGTGTGCTTAGCGTCATTGTCTTGTTGGAATTGTCTTGTGCTCAGGACCTCTGGCCCAGCCTGAGGTCCTGAGCACTCTGGAGAAGGTTTTCGTCCAGGATATCCCTGTACTTGGCCGCATTCATCTTTCCCTCGATTGCAACCAGTCGTCCTGTCCCTGCAGCTGAAAAACACCTCCACAGCATGATGCTGCCACCACCATGCTTCACTGTTGGATGATGAGCAGTGCCTGGTTTTCTCCACACATACCACTTAGAATTAAGGCCAAAAAGTTCTATTTTGATCTCATCAGAAAAGAGATGAGAACCCGTTCCGTGATATGCTTCCCCTTTCTGTCTCTAGTTTTGTCTCTAGTCTCGTCCCATCTCTAGTCTCGTCCCGTCACCAGTCTTATGTCTGTGGTCCCGTTCTGTCGCGTTTCAGCTCCATGCGTCGTTTGTTTGGGAGGTCTTAGTCTCGTGTCTCGCTCTTAGCCTCGAGTCTACAGCTAAAGAGCCCATGTTGCGTTATGTACGGTTAAGGAGCCCATGTTGTGTTATATACGGCTAAGGAGCCCATGTTGCGTTATGTACGGTTAAGGAGCCCATGTTGTGTTATATACGGCTAAGGAGCCCATGTTGCGTTATGTACGGCTAAGGAGCCCATGTTGTTTTATATACGGCTAAGGAGCCCATGTTGCGTTATGTACGGCTAAGGAGCCCATGTTGTGTTATATACGGCTAAGGAGCCCATGTTGCGTTATGTACGGTTAAGGAGCCCATGTTGCGTTATGTACGGCTAAAGAGCCCGTGTTGCGCCATAGTGCCTGTGTTGCGCCCTATGCTTTTTGTTATAGTTTGAGTTTGTTGTTCGTTTCTTTGTTTGTTTTGTTTCTTTATTGTTCATGTTTTATGTTATTGTATTATTAAAAGACTCTTTTGTTTGAAACAACCCTCTGCACCTATGCCTGCCCTTTGTGCCCACGGCAAGTAACAGCCATGTACCACCCATTCGTGACAAAATGTACTCAGTTACGTCCCACCTCTGGGCCCAACAGTGGCAACCAGGTAACGGCAGGGTTTGAAATCCCTAATGCCCCAATCGGCAATTCTCTGATCATCAGCCACCTGAGCCACGACTGCCCAAAAGGTAAAAATCATAAACACAAAACAAAATGAAACAAGCAAATAATAATAATGAACAAAAAACCTGTAAAGTACCTGTGACATGTAAATGAAGATTGTAATGTAAATAATTATTGTAATAAGAATGTATACTTACAGTATTTAATCACTTCCCATAACCACCAGTGACAGTGATGATGTACAGTAGGATGCTTTTATGGAAGGGACGTGACTATATTACTGGAACTTTTTTCTTGTCTTTCATATGAGCAAAGTCAAAATGTGCATAAAAAACAACTGAAACCAAGCCCCACTATTGAAAACCTGAGTACTTTCAAACAGCGGGACATTTTTCAAGGGCACAGCAGTGACACTCGGTGTGAGAATCGAGACTCCCCAGAACATGATGAGCTTCCTGCCGTGTCCACCCAGCATCACAGCAAATCTCTGTTTGCTAGTCTGCAGTCAAACCGCCCAGGCGTCAACCTTCACTCTGCCATCAATGTATACTCAGCTTTCTGTGAGGTGTTTTTCCATGCAAAATTTGTATTATTCATGTTTTATTTTTTAACAAAATGAACAATTTTAGCTTGTGAGTGTCTCATTCATAGGTGACCGTAGGTAGTAATTACATAACTGAATATTTGGAATAAATACTATAAACACCAATATAAATAGAATGGTGGCACGATGGCATAGTGATTAACACTGTGGCCTCGCACCTTGAGGGTCAAGGGTTTAATTCCCACTTCAGGTCTGTGTTTATGATTAATGGGTTTCCTCCAACAGTCCAAAAACTATGCAAAGTAGACTGATCGGCATTTCCAAATTGCCCGTAGTGTTGCCTGTTAGAGTGTGTGTTTGTTTGCCCTACAATGGACTGGTACCCCTCCTCATGCCCTGACTTCCCTGGGGTAGGCTGCAGACTTCCCATGATCCTGTTCAGGGTAAGCTGTATAGCAACTGATTGATTAATTAATTGATATGATACAAATAGAAGGTATGACTGTCATTATTTTTAAATAGAAGCATTCTCAGTACATCTTGTTGACCAGAAGTGTTTACTGTAAGTCAAACCCTATAATAAAATGTCTGGTGAATGAAGACATAAAACTGAAGATTTCAAGCACAGTACGGTGATGCAATTGTCAGTGGGAATTGTGCCCACAATCATTCATCAACACCACTTGCATGTTACAGGAACTTGGCTGGGAGTTAAAGCCACATCCCCTGTACAGTCCTGACCTCGCTCCAAGCCATTTCCACATGTTTGGGCCATTAAAGGAGTTCCTGGGAGGCCGGCGTTTCAGACGTGAAGCAGGCTCCGGCATATTAAGGAAAGTTTCTACCTTGATGGTATCCAAGCACTAGTGAAACGCTGGGATAAGTGCATTAGTGTAGCTGGAGATTACATAGCGAAATGAAGGGAGATTTTACTCTCATACTGTAACTGTGTTCTGTTATTCTGCAAAATTAAAAGTCCAGCTGTGACTTGAACTTCCCTCATTCGTTAACACTTTTCATAATATAAAGCTTCTGGATTAAGGAAAACACCACAAACATTTGCAAATTCTTTAATTCATCCATAGCATCTGTCTGGCCAGGGTGGTGATGGTTGAAATTAAACTAATGTGTTTATATTTGAGGAAACAGAACCATCTAAATGTATTAGGAAATATCACAGGCAGGTAAAAATGGAATAATACTTTCATGACCGACACCTAGTTGAAACCAATTATGAGATGGAGTGATGTAGCTGAAGATAAGTTACTGGCAGAGTCGCTGCCGCCATTCCAGCGTTTCTCAAGGAGTACAAACCGAAGTAGATATTATTGCCCTGAAAACATTTTCTTGGCTGACTTCATTTGTCTCGAACGAATTGCACGTGTTAGCTGGTGGGTAGCTGTCATGTAACAGGAGACAGCTAGGTAATGGTTGGGAATTGGCAGGTGAACAAATGCTAAATCTGTTGAATGCCTAAATAGTAAGCCATGCCAATATATTGCAACCTCTTAACACTTGTTGAGCACCCACATCTTAAAATCTCCTGCTCCATAATACATTTTTATGTCAGAGTCTAAGCTGGAATTTATTCCAAATTCTCCTGAGCTGAACTTCATGCTTAGTCAGAAACTGTGGCCAGAGCCGGATCAGAAGACCTCCACGGCTCAGAGCTGGATGACTAAGTCTACTCATGACATCGTGTGGGTCTGAAGCATCTCCAGAGATCATCTAGTCGAAAAGGTTACGGCCAGAGTGCGTACAGTGAAGTAGCGCGAATACCATCAGCCACTCTTGAGCATCATAACCCAATTCAACATGGCTGTCTGGCTGACACATGGGGACCTACATAGGGTCTGGCAAGGATGGCACTGTTTCAGATCCAGCTTTGGGTTTAAAAATACATCCAGTCAGACTTCCTTGCATATCTTGCGAGATTTGACATTTGTAAAGGATACATATAGCGCGCCCCAGAAAACGCCGAAGCGCCCTGCTTAGACATGCATCGATTTGGAATATTCGTTCATGCATGACCTCGAAAAACTTCTCAGCTCCTCACGGCAAACTTTTCCCGGGTTTGTTATTTCGTTCCAAACGGCTCCGACAGTGGGTGGTAAGGATGCGGCGGCTCCAAGTTCTACCTACGTGCTGGAATGAGACATCTCGTTGCTTCTCAGCCAACACATGAGCTCACTCTCTTCTTATAAAGCACTATACGGAGTCATTCTCACACGTCTGTAAGAACAGACGTGTTTCTGACCAGTGGAAACTTCCACGCTTCAGATGGAAATTAGATTACTGCAAATATTTTATTAACTTTGGAGACGATGGAACCTTCTTTCATTTATTTTATTTTATTTTTATTTTTATGAGAGTCTCTGAGGTCAGTTATTTTTTTCATGGCAGATTCTTTGTTTTAAGAGCTGGAACATGACATGATTGCAAATGTTTCGTGAAATATTTTGTCACACAGGTCATTAACGTAGGATTCGGTATGGATTTATGAAATATGCATTCCCCATCCGTAAACGTCTACGCTGTCATAAAATCCAGACAACGTCAAATATGAGCGCCAATCCAGTTTATTTACTTTTTATTTGAAAAATAAATAAATTAATTAAATTAAATTTAAACCTGTAATAATTCTAATAGAACTGTGTAGGACACAGTTGTCCTGTAACTGTAAAGACACCTGAGTCATAAACACGCCATGTCATAAACTGTTTTAGAGTTGTCTGCCATGATTGCTTTCTTAATAGCTGTTATTTTATTTGATGCCATGATATATTACGTCAAATGCGTTTTTTTTCTTTCTTTGCTAAGTGTTCTTTGTGTTCGCATGTTTTATTATGCATTTAATACTAGACCATTTTTAATGTTCGACTAAACCAGGACTATATCACGCTACTGCTACTCTTCTCATGAATTTAACATGAACTTAACTTGCACTGAATTTGACTTATGAGAGCATATAAAACATTTCTTAACATTTGAAATAATAGTTATGCTACTGCCGTGGTGTGGGAATAAGGCACAATGGTACATTGCATCCTTAACATGGATGATAATTCACCATATTGAGTGTGTTTATTGTTACAAGCATGGGTGGCCCACTGGTTAGCACTGTGGCCTTGTACCTCCAGGATCCCGGTTCGATTCCGGCCTCGGGGTCGTTGTGCATGGAGTTTGCATGTTCTTCCTGTGCTTGGTGGGTTTCCTCTATAGTCCAAAGACATGCAAATTAGGCTATTTGGTGTTCTCATGAGTGCATGTGTGTGTGCCCGATGATGGATTGGCACCTTTCCAGTGTGTACCCCGCCTCGTGCCCTAAGTCTCCTGGGATAGGCTCCAGGCCACCTGTGACTCTGTATATGGGATAAAGTGGTAGAGATGATGAGCGAGTGAGAGTGAGATGATGATGATGATGATGATGATGCTATATCCGACCATGAGCACTATAAAATTGTGGGTGTCTCTTAATTGTAGGTTCACGTACAAGTAAAAAGGCAAGTAATGCACGCCTCCAAGTGTGTTCTGCTGCCAGATGACAGGAATAATAAAGCAAAACCAAAGGACGTGTTTCAGATGAAGCACTCATGATATTAGCTTGGATTGGTAAGTGTTGTGAGAACTAGGTAGAGGGTGGAAGCTGGCAGTGAACACACATGAAATTAAGGCAGCAATTATCTTTCCTTGCTGCACTCTTGCCAGTTTATACAGTACATAGACATTTTTGTGTACAAAGATTTGTGCATTCGACAAATCACAGTGCAGAAAGGACACGACAAGGTGCAAGGACGGCGACTGGTAGACGTTTCTAAGTGGCGCTTAATTAACCCTGCACTGAAATTACATGTTGCATAACCGCTCTATACCGATCCGTTCCTGATCCTCATTACGCGAAGAGAAACGAAGAAGCGAGGCATTTCGGATATGAGAACAAACAACCGCAATCAGTATGGCACCACTTGATTTTTTTTTTTTTTCACATCATGAATGAGTCTGAAGGAACGGCTTTGCTTTGCCCCTCTTACGTTTTTAGATGTTTTTAATGCTTAGGATTTTAATCACTCCAAGGCTTTTGTGCCTGAATGGCGCTTCTTCTAAATAAATGTTGCTTCATCACGGAGTATATTAGTGTGTGCATGGTGCATGCTGATATTCAGTGTGTCAGCATCTCTCTCTCTCTCTCTCTCTCTCTCTCTCTCGCGCTTTCTCGGTGTCTGTCAGCTGACTGGTGATGAAAATCTCGCCAGTTCCAGCATCATAACGGAAAACTGGAAGTGGCAGAAAAGTCCCTTGCTTCATCAACGTGTTTCCTTTATCCTGTTCTCCATGGCTCCCCATGCTGCACATGATCATAGCAGTCATAAAGGGATGAAATGTGAGATTAGAGGGTTGCTAGAGCTCTTTTGCCTCTCATCGCCTTCCTCTCCCTCTCTCAGTCTCTCTCTCTTCCTCTGCCTGAGCGTGTGTCCCTTTGTCCTTGCAGGCTTTGGAGGCTCACACCATCCATCTCTGTCAAGCCCTGCACATCTCGGGGCCTCCCACCACGGCTCCGCTGCTAAACGGAGCTCTTACCGCGTATTGACGGGCCCTGCGTGATAAGCGAGAACTTCAGATACAGGCGGAGAGAGCGAGGCCGAGAGACAGACAGGTCTATCTTTCTTTCCCATGTTATGTCATGCAGACGAATGGTGGCATAATTAGGAAGGCAGAGTTAAATTATGGTGTTTGGCACAGCATGGAAGATTCAGCGCTCCACTGGTGAGACTGGGAGTGTTTATCAGGAGAGCTGGACAGAAACAGACAGAATGGACTGGGGGGAGGAGGGAGAGAGAGAGAGATCACACGAAGGTCAGGTAGTTTAAAACAAAAAAATAATTGCCAGACGGACACAAATTTTCACATTTGGGCTCTAAAACAGGGCTCTTATAAAAGACTTAAAAATCACACTTCAAGACCATTAATTTCTCAAATTTCTCAAAATTTTAATCTTTATTAAATTCTTTTATAACAAATATCAATAACTCATTTGTCTTTAGTAAGAACTTCTCCTGGATCCTGGGGAACACTGGGTCCATCATCTTATTTACACTCAGGCAAAAAACACAGTACTGGTGCTGATTTATTTATTTATTTGTTTGTTTATTTATTTGTTATACATATAATACAGAAAATGTGTGTCAAAGAATTTACTTCTGAAGTTCATCCAACATGGAAGTGACCAATCTCGCTTCCCCAAAATTTGTAGCCGTTTTGGAGAGATGATTTTATATGTGCCCCAAAATGGCCATTTTTTATTGTTATACTGTCTCGCTTCTAACAATAATTATTTAAAATGCAAACTATTCATATATTTATTTATTCATGAGTATTGATAGGAAAATTGGTGTAAGCTTCTAGAATTATATGTCTTGTAAAACCGATTTTCTTGCTTTTTAAGCTTTTACCAAAAAAACTATTTAAAAACTGTTACGTAAATAGTTTTTTGGTAAAAGCTTAAAAAAGCTAAATAATCTGTAGTGTCCGTAACCAAGTCAAATTCATGTCAACAATTTTGCGTTTTAGAATAATAAACATTTTCAGGTTTATTTCTTTTCACATGAAATATAAATTACTCAAGTTTCATCTGAATGACGGTTAAGATCATTGTCCGGACACTAAAACATTAAAGGGCCTGAAATTATATTTAGCAAGTGTATTTCTTGCTACTGTATCTGAAATGTGTATACATATTTCCAAAAAACTAAGCATTTATTGGAAGATAAAAAGCATTAAGTATTATTAAAAAAAATGGTGTTATATCATCTTATCTGAAAATTCGCTTTTTCACCTAAGCGGACACTTTTTAGCACCGGTACCGTGGTTTGGCTGAGTCCAAACACATACAGTATGTACGCATACTTATGCACAACTAATTCATCTCACTGATCGACTTCTTGGAATGTTCTTGGAAAACACATGTTCGACTCACAAGTCTTTGTATATCTTTCAATTTCTAAAACACAGCTGCAAACATGTGTTCTGACACTAAACCCAACTTTGATGAAGTTAAAAAGGTGCAACTCTAATCTACAGTACGTAGTGCATAACAAGATTACTGCCGTGCTTTGCTAATTGTGTTCCATGACTCCTTTTGGTCTAAGTGTAAATCACTAAGCTGCAAGTAAAGAAAATGTACTTGGCTGGAAAGCATTTGTCAAGAAGTGTCAGAACATGTACATTTTCATTTCCTTGTCCTTTTGTGCATCAATATTTCAGTAGCAATTGCAAATATGGTTGACACATTAACCATGGTAACACCTATATATATATTTTAAATTCATAAAATAACCTTTGTTAATGTTACAGAGAGATGAGATGTAAGACTACAACCGCGGCAGCTGCACATAGCGAATTCAGAACAAACTCGCATTAACATTTAACGTCTCCGATCATCCGAAGCACACCTGAGCTGTATAAAGAGCCCATTTATTGCCAAACACACATTTAAATCTAGCGTCTGGGACAGAGAGGTTAATATTCAAAGAAGCCGCTTGAAAAATCGACCTATTCTTCAGCATTTTATCTCAGGCATAATTCTGTTCCAAATATGAGCCGTTCTAATAAAACCACACCAAAACAGTTTTATTCGAAATTCATCCTGCAGGGTCACGGCCATGCTGCATTAAAAACCTGTTTCGACACAATTTCTTACTTTCTTTCTTTATCTATTTGCCCGGATCTGATATGATAAAGGCTTTGTTCTTGCAGTAGTAAATGTGTTGTAGGATGAAAGTGTTGCAAGTTTAAGCAAAGTACTTTCACGGAAATCAGATTCGGTGAAAAAACAATTAAAATAAATGGCAAAAGTGCAACAATCCCAAGTAATGCTTGGGCATCATCATCATCATCATCATCATCATCATCATCGTTTTACTCTACAGCAGAAATGGCATATTAGGAATTACAGGCCTGGTCATGATTAATTTATGATCATGCTCTGGATGCATTCATGACCATCATTCCAGTGGTCAGGACTTTACCACAACTCATTTGCTGTAGGAAACTGGCAAAGCATGATCATGGAATCAACTGAAAAAGGAGTAGAGCTTATGAATACACAAGCTTGGAACTTTAAATATACTCATCAATCAAAACTATGGCTATATTCTGTATACAAACATTATGAAGTTGCCATGATAGCCAATAAATCCAACATTGCTATGTAATAATCCATCCTACAATACAGTGATTAAATGGATCCACGTTTAAGGATCATTTTAGAGCTATAGCTAAGATTTACAAGGGGTCTTCATGTCTACTGTATATACTATTTGTTTTTTCAATATAAATCTCACTGTGTTTTACTAGTGCTTGCATACCATCATGGTAGAAAGTTTTCTCAGTACACCCGAACCATGATCGGAATGCCTGCTTCACGTTTGAAAATGCCGGCCTCCCAGGAACTCCTTTAATTGCCCAACCATGTGGAAATGGCTTGGATTGAAATCAAGACCGAATATTACAGTAACTCTTAGAGCCGAGCTCCTGTAATGTGCAAGTGATGTTGGTGAACAATTGTGTATACAGTTCACACAGACAGATGTTTCTCTTCTGCAAAATGGTGACAAGTTATCTGTCAAGTTTCAAGGATCAGGCGTACCACTTGCCGAACGACTGCAATGGGTTCCAAGCCACCTCAGCCAGGATTGCCATTCACAGCCTCCTTCAAAACATTTGCACCATTCGAAAAAGAGACTCATTTCTATACTGTGCCTGAAGTCTTCTGTAAACGCCAATTGCTTCATTTATGAGAAAAGTCACAGATTGACCTGAACGCCTCTCGTACATCCAGGATAGAAACATTCCGGAAGAAAAACTAGAGTTCTATCCCAGATATTAGAATCAGTTAGTTACTCACTTAGTTAATATTCTTGGTGGAAACTCAGCCCGCTTAGAAAACATTTCAAACACTGACAGAGCATGTGCATTCCCATATGTCAGTTTGGAACAGTCATCCTAGGGAGGAAAGGTTTCAGTTCGGAGATTAGCTATGCATGCATTATAAGCATGTCTAAACTCTAAACATGAGCCATCCAGAAAGATTCTCGCCTGTCCTCCAGCTCTGAAGGAGGAAGTCCTATAAGTGTCCTTTAGACATTTACAAATTAGAGTGCAGAATTTATATTCTAGTCACAAAATCCCCACATCCATCAAGCAGCTTGCTGCATGCAGCTTTACCTTTTTGAGCAAACAGAGGCACTTTTTCCATGGGTTTTGAGAGGAGGTATCAAAAGATTTTCTCAAAAGAACAAAAGACTTGATCTACTGCGTGAGATGTGGATGAAGATAAGCAAAGATGTCAGAAAGTCCATTCCTGAATATGGGTTATTTGGGGATTTTTGAAGGAGAGTCTAAGTTTGGTTTTTAGCACTGGCATCTTGAAAAGGCATAGCTCATGAGCTGAGACAGTTTAATGTGCTGAAAGGAATTGATTTTTTTTTTTTTTTAAGGATTGTTGGTGCTAGAAATATTTTAGGTCAGAATTTAAGACAGGGTTTACATATAGATCCTGCTAAAGGATATTTAGAGTGGATGGATAAATGGATGGATCTCTGGTGGAATACAGTAGCCAAGAGCATGAGGTATAAAATAATTTATTTACCGAAATAAACCACTAGTGATATGAATTACAAGTATTTAGACATCATCATCATTGTCATTGTCATCTATACCACGTTATTCTGTATACATGGTGGTGGGGGGCCTGGAGCCTATCCCAGGGGACTTCACAATTCCTTGATGGAGTGCCAATCCATCTCAGGGCACACAAACACTACAGAAAATTTGGGAGTGCCAATTAGCCTATAATCTGCATTTCTTTGGACTGTCGGAGAAAACCAGAGTAGCTGGAGGAAACTCACTAAGAATGTTTGGGAGAACATGCAAACTCCATTAACACAGACCTTGCGGTGGGAATCAAACCTGGACCCTGGAGGTGCAAGACAACAGTGCCGTGCCATGTTCTGTATGTCATATTTAGACATACAGAACATAACATAAAGAGCAAACAGCTGAGATGTATAACCTGGTTCAGACCCAAAAACAGTGTTGTTTCTTCAATGAACCAGATCCAAGAATTCCCAAAGTGGTGCAACAGACAAGCTTAAAACCTTAACTCCATTCACATGTGGAATTCCAGTCATATACAGTACATAATTCTCATCTCATCAATTAAACCACATAAACCATTTATAAAATTTGCTAATACTTTAAAGGCTTCAGAATATGCACAATTTGATTTCCTTAATGCAAATGAAACAGATTTGATCTAGATCATGGCTTATGGCTTGATCTATAACCCAGATCAACCGGGAATCACTTACTTTCTCCGCCGCTGTTGCTTTTAATCATTTCCAACCACATACTGTACATTTCTTCAACTTTCACCTAATACACCTTCCGCAGTGTGTCCTACCCTTCACATCATTAAAATAATGGAATGCATTCAGCCTGGTCGCGGTGTAAATTTCAGTCTGGTTGCACTCTTTTTCCAAGACAAATAAATCAGCTGTTGAAACTGTAGAGGCGACGTGCCAGGGAAAACACGGTCCAAACCATTGATGAACTGCAAAAACTTGTTGCAGAACAGTTTTAAAAGATTGCTTCTACTGATGCCCCATAATGCAGTGTTGACACCTGGAGTGTATTTTCACCGGAGCCTTGAATAATTTACAGTCTGTGAGGTGGATCGGAGAAGTGAGATGCTTTGTAATCCCCTCTGGCTGTTTCAACATTATACAACCGAGTGGTGTGGAGTTTTGCTGTAATGATATAAACAGCCGTGTAACATAAAATCCTGACCTTGTGCATATATACTGTGTGATTGTCTCGTCTAAAGCGATGTGCAGTGTTAGAATAAGAATAAAACGTCTCCTTTCATTTGTAATGCGTAATGGAAATGCAAAACCTACTGTACTGTACATAATGCCATTCTTAATGTACCCCAGTGTATGGGGTGTTCAAGTCAAACCGGGACTTATTGCTGAAAATTTCTCGTGAATGAAAGCGTAAAACTGATGGATAGATGACTTCTGGCACAGTACAGTGATGAGACTCTTAACATTTGAATGATGCAAACATTTTAAAGAAGGAAGTACATCCTGGCCGAGGTGGCTCAGAGCCCACTGGGGTCCTTGAATGCAAGTGGAATGCCTGATCCTTGAAAATCTGTGGATAATCTGTCTATGGGAACTGTACACACAATCATTCACCATCAAGACATGTAAATTACAGGAACTCAGCTGGGAATTATGGCCACATCCAGTCCTGTCCTCATTCCAAGCCATTTCTACCTGTTTGGACCATTAAAGGAGTTCCCGGGAGGCCAGCGTTTTAGACGTGAATCAGGCATCCGATCATGGCTGTGGCGTACTGAGAAATCTTTATACCTTGATGGTATCCGAGCCCTAGTGAAACGCATTAGTCTATAGCAGGGGATTATATAGAGACATGAAGGGAGTTTTAACTCTCATCACAATCAAAAGTTGACATGAACACCCTTGAGTTCTGGCTGAATGAAATCTCTTGTAAATCCATGCATTTCACATCACTACCATACTCACTCAGCTAACATCATTCATTCATTCATTCATCTTCTATACCGCTTTATCCTGTATTAGGGTCACGGGGACCTGAAGCCTATCCCAGGAGACTTAGGGCGCGAGGCAGGGTACACCCTGGACAGGGTGCCAATCCATCGCAGGGCACACACACATACACTCACTCACACACTCATTCACACACT
>JAQMYL010000012.1:33788852-33803652 GCA_030014365.1 Clarias pachynema
AGCCTGGCCGGGAATCGAACCCGGACCCTGGAGGTGCAAGGCGACAGTGCTAACCACTACACCACCGTGCCGCCTCAGCTAACTTCAGATACCATAATAATGATAAATGAAAGATAAGAGCATATATTGTATTAAGTCTGGCTTTTGGACACATACTCAGCTGGACATGGTGGCTGCTGCAGACATTGCATCCTTCTTCCATGATTGAGTTAAGAATCTTCCAGTTTAATAATTTGGGCTAAGGCACTAGCTTATTCTCAAGAGTGCATTTTAAGAACTGGAACGTCCTTGAGGAGTATAATATGACACAAATATAGATTTGTTGTTTTTGGCCATATGGTTTGGCTATTTGTTGTATTTGTTTCATATGTCAAGATTATGCCAGGTTCTATAAACAGATCATTCTTTCTTACATTGTGAAAACTAAACATTACCAGTAATTCTTTTTCTTTATACCCTCCTGATTTTTTTTTCTCCCGTCAAACTTCCACACCTATGTGAAATTCAATACTTGCTTTAAGAACAGTTTCAGGTGGATTTAAAACAATGAATGGAAATGTTCATACACTTTGAAGATTCAATATGTTAAATGCACTGGCTCACTATTTGTGATATGTTAACACTGATCCCTTTTCGCCCTTTGAATCTTATCCTTTTTGTCAGAGCACATTTTCAAATAACACTGGAAAGGATTTTGATCTGATCAGGAGCGTCAGAGCACAAACATGTGGAGTCTGTACCAGAGCAAGTGCACACTGTCATTTAAAGTCAAAGAGGGACAGTAATAAAAAAATGATTATACAAAAAATACCTTATTTTAATTTTCCATCCATCCATCCATCCATCCATCTAGAAACCTCTTTAGTCCAACTAGGGATCTTGGAGGCCAATGCTGCCCATTGTATTTATTCTTCTTTTATTTTCACAACCGTGGTAGGACCTCCAGTCAACATTCACACACTACGGGTAAGTTGGGCCAATTAGCCTAATCTGCATGTCTTTGAACTGTGGGAGAAAACCAGAGTACCCGGAGAAAACCCACCATGGGGGGAGAACATGGAAACTCATGTGCACAGACCCCAATGTGGAAATTGAACCCTCAAGCTTGGAGGTGCAACGACTATCCCACGGTGCTGCAATTTTGGTTTTCACTCAAGTTATTGTTGATATAGATTGGGCTCGGACTATTGGAAATCCAATCTATATATATATATATACACATTTGTCATTATTTGTGCCATCACATATCCTTCTGCAACTGGCAGAACAAACTAACTCTGAATAGTGGAGGTGACGACCGACAGTTAGTGACCGACAATTTAATTAATTAATGACTGTAAAAAACAGGGGTGAAAAGCAGTTTTAAATTGTTACTGGTACTATGTAACCAAAATATGGGTAGAATGCAGGTGATCGACAGTACTGAGAAACATTTCTTTATATTTCTACTTATTACTCTTTAGAATAGTATCAGCTAACTTACTGTTCTGGGTGTAGAATCCCTTGTTCCATGTACCAAGTAGTGCTACTTGTTCAGGGGTTAATGATCAAGGAGTGGTACATATACAGTAGTTAAACATCCCAATGCTGTTATGCTCTATATCGGCACTCGTGAAATGACTGTTGAACAAACAAAATGCTCGGTCAGAACTAACTATTGCATTAAACACTGTATTTCCGTTTTTTGCCGGACGCTGATGCAGCCCTCACCTTCTATCCAAGCTTGAGAAGATGGTAGCTGTGTATTGAACCCAAACCGAATGCTACTGTATATCTCAATGTAAGAAATCCCAAATTCCTTATTTTCCTCCCCCAGTCCAAAACAAATGCAGGTTGTAGCTGAACTCTGTTGCAAATCCAATAATCCAATAAGTCCCGACTTATTATTCAGTTATTCATCTCGCAGCACATTACTCAGAAACTACTATGAATTATTCAGTAACTACAGTGAAACTGGAAGAAAAAAGGAACGCTCTGTAGCTACAAGACAAAAGAACAGACCTGAGAACAGGGTTACATTCTACACATGCTCTCTACATGACGTGAGCGCTAATACACATGCAATACGGAAAGAATTTAAATGAACGAAATAAGACATTTAATCTTATTGCCATCAGATGAGCAATAGCATCAAGGGACAGGGAAGACATGCAACCGATTCGTGCAGACGTCTCATCCTTTCAGCATGTTTTCACGTTTTGTTGAAAGCAGAGAAAGACCGAAAGAGGATCTGGATCTGATTCATCGGCCTCGATCCATGAGAAAGCAACATGAGAGCAAACAAGGAAGTCGAAAAAGGTTCAAAAGGTTCTGTTTGGAACTCCAGCTATCAGACATGCTGGAGCTTGGACATAATATGTGCTGCGTTCTGGCAATTAGATGATAAATCAAACTATTAGTCTGAAAAAGAATAACTTTGATTATGTAATGAAGCATTCATCACTCTAATGAGAAAGAATGAAAAGTCATTTTGAAGGCCCCCCCCTCCCCCCCCTCCAAGTTAAAATGAGTAATACATTACTTCATGTGGCGCCTCCACAGAACATTTCACTGGACAACAGACAAAAACCACAAGCACCTACACTTTTTTTACTCTTTAAGAAATTGTGTGAGCATGCAAATTAGAAACGCCTCCGTTCCTGCATACAACAATCAAACAAGTTCCACCAACATTTTCATGGTCATTGGTGGAAGATTTGGGTATTTCACTGCTTTTTGCTAAAAAAGTCTCAAAAGTTTGCCTACGACATCATCAAGTAGAAAGACCTTGTTGAGGAAAGAGGTCAAGGTAGAGTATCAGGACTGGTTTAAACTATCAGAATGGCAACAAAAGCTGGAAAAAAAAACACTCTTAACAACCATGTTGAATAGAAAAGTACATCAGAACATAAAACAGCATTGTAAAAATATCACCTAGGATTTGATTTCAGCAGTTTAACCTGGTGGTGGTGGTCGTGGTGGTATAACAGTATGGAGAGCAAATAACAATCTTTTAAAAAGATTTCCTAAAACAATCCCATGCCATTCCTTGCTTAACATGACCTAAAGTACATAACATTTTGCTCCACATTCTTCTACTCTTCTACAGTATGAAAGACACCTTGAAATACAATTTGTGCCTCAACCCTAAAGGTTTCATTGTCATATTATCAATAGATATCAGATTTCAGTCTAGTCTCTAGACACATACATAGATGTTTAATCAAACACAAACTTTGGAGTAACAACTTTGAAAGGTTTCAAGGATGAAAAAAAATAGTGCATGATGTGTCGAATAAAGTGTGTGAGAGATTCAGAAACTGAGGGTTGAGACCAAGCTGGCAGCTGAGGTTGAACAGTGTCCTTCAGCATACCGCTAGCTATTTTACGACTTGGCTGACAGCTTGACTGGTCCTTTCATTCCTTCTTCACACATTCCACCTCCTTCCCTCACTTGCTCTCCCTCTCCCTCTCTTTTACTGAGCATCTCTAATCACAGCCTTTACTGCACTGTCAGGTTGTCTGCCAATGGTTGCAATCACGTCTGTCAGAAATGGCCGAAGACATAGCTGTGACCCTTTTCTCCTCTTGCTACTCAACACTGAAGTCTATCATCCAATCACAGACCGTCTCGTCTTGAAGTGTGATGGACTTGGATGAACTTGGATGGACTCTGGTTTATGCATTATCTCTTTCATTAGATCTTTCATGTCTGTGCTTTTTTCATGCAACGGCATGATGTCACTTTTGGTAAAGTCCTTAACTTGCTTGTTAAAATGTCAGCTTGATTAAGACATCATGAGCTCTTGGAAAGTTGAACGGTTCAAACGCTTGAGTACATTCTCACCCCGGTGTCTAGTCGACGCCTAGTCGGAGTGATATGGAAGGAAAACGGCACGGTCAATCCTCCAATCCCATACGTTTCTGCAAAAAACTCTTTCAGTCGAGTCTTATTGCGGAGATCTCCTGAAAACCTTGGACATTATGAAGCAATTCTACTGGCCGTCTTGGACTGACTCGATCCTTAATTGGCTTTAATTCAACATTGTAAATCTACTGATTTAAGTAGTTGGCAATAAACTCTGCTTTCAGCAATAACAGGTCGGAGTAATGGGAATCGATGCCTGTTGGACGTGCTAAGCAGTGGCCCAGACGAAGAACAAATAACTAATGTTGATGCACATTGTTATTATTTCTTAAAGTTACATGCTTCTATATACTGTAGAGCGGTATGTTTAGTATATAGTTTCGTATGAAACTCTTATTATAAACAAAAATGAAATTTGTAATTAAAATGTTTTGTGTACAGGATTGTTTAAAACAGTAAGCCACTTCCAGTGCATTTATGTGAAATCAATGCTGAAGTCACTATTTTGTTAAATAACACACTTCGCTGTAAACCATAAGTAAGGAATAAACCAATTTGGGGTGGGATGTTATAGGAAAATGGTCAGTGATTGGCCAACGTGATTAGTGTTACTACAATGAATGTTCAAGTCAAACCAGGACTTTTGATTGTACAGTATAACAGAATGTAATTATGAATTAGCAAAAACTCCCTTTATTTCTCTATATAATCCCCTTCTACACCAATACACTGATCCTAGTGTTTCATTAGTGCCTGGATACCATCAAGATAGAAAGCCTTCTCAGTACACCAGAACTATGATTGGACTGCTTGCTTCACATCTGAAATTCTGACCTCCCAGGAACTCCTTTAATCGCTCAAATGCCTCATACTAAGTTAAGTTGCTTCTAATAATGGTGTTTTAGTTTCTTTACGCTACAAAAATTCACCAATTATACATTATGTATTTTATGTATTGAAGACTAAAATGTAATATAATCATTGTTACAAGTGATAGGTATAGTCCATGAAGCAAGTTCTTTTCTGGAATCAATTACAATTCTAATAAACAAACAAAAAACATCATTCGTCATGTTACCAAGAAATTGGAAGTCGTCCGTTGGTCATCGTTTCAAGAATTACACACACATTTAGTGCAAACATTTCACAAAAAATAATAAAAAAAAGAAAAGTTATTATCTCCTACAGTATGCTAACATACGCTTACTTACTGTACTTGGTGTACCTTCAGCCTGATACAAAAGAGTACTAATGAGGTGTTTAAAACTCCAACATATTAAAAAGTGTCATTTTTTTAAAGACTAAGGTCTTGTTAATGGAAGATAAATACAGAATAATAAATGCACTGTGTGCTGAATTATTGATCAACCATGCTCAAATATTTTGCACATAGTTTTTTAAAAAAACGGGCATGCTCATTAGCAACTTACACCATTTCTAAACCACCAGTTGAATGTTTTCTGCTCTTCTCTCCACACGCTTTTTTTTTTTTTTGCCCATACCCGTCTTCGTGAGCCGCGATTCTGTTTTGGAGCGTCTGGTGCTGAAATGAAGACATCTTGAGCTCGACTTCAAACGCACTCCTCAGTAAACAGGCAGCGGTGGGGAGCGTGTTTCATCTGGCCCTCTGGGAGACGATTATGCCTCCGCCAGCTCGGGCTGTGGGGTGAAGAGGAGGAAAAAAAAGAAAAGAGGTGAGAAAAAAGGAGCATGAGAGGGGTTACCCAGCCTTTTTCTGACTACCCCACAAAGAAATACAAGGAACCTGACTGTACTGAAAGAGCCTGCTGGGAAGCTGTAAGTGAAAAGGTAGCTTTGCTAAAATAAGACTCGAAAAGAATATACGGTGCAGACGTGAGAACTGTTGATATGGAGGGACTGTTTGATCTAAAAGCGGGCGTCGTGGGGAGCTCGGGAGGATGAGGCATTGCAGCTGGAGTGCAGAGATGAGTTGAGTTCAGGAGGAGAGGAAAGATCAAAATCGCTCCGTTTCGCATTCATGATTAGCAACAGCGTGTCTGGAATTTCACAGAACGTCAAATTCCAAACACTCTCAATCAGAAAGGTGCCAGAAAGCCTCTTTAAGGACTCTTTCACACCTATTAGTCAGCTTGTCAAAGTCCTGAGCAAATCTGAGCGAGAATGATGCTGTCGGGTCTTTTGGTTTGGTCTCACACTGCATGTAATTAAACAAGGCACAAAACGCATGGTTTTGGAGAAAAAAGCATGCAGAATTGCATTGATATCACAAAAAATACTACAGAGAACACAGTGTCAGGGCTAAATTAATGATTAGATACTAATATTAATAATATATGCAGTATATACAGTATATACAGTATATGCAGCAATATATATTCTGGATCACAGAGCATTTCTGTAGCTCTACAAGTCTGTCTTTTGGCTCAGTTTGAGTTGCTTAAACAAATTATTTACATTACATTACATTCATCGGACTCCCTTATCCAGAGTAACTTACAATTGATCTCATTATACATCTGGGGTTAAAGGCCTTGCTTGAAAGTCCACCAGTGGCAACTTGGGGGTGCTGGGCCTTGCGATAAGTAGTCCAATCGATAGCAGACCTAAAAAATATATACAGGTAGTCCTTACGAACATTCTAGTTACAAATTTCCGCAGATATGAACCGTGGTTCTACTTCCGGTTCAATCACGGAAGTAGCTCTCATGTATTGTACAAGGAATACACACTGTAGTGCACCAGATACCAATATTTACAATTATATACAATATTTTTAGTAAATGTATAAAAAGTATAAAGTCAGGTATATGATTTGTGTTTGGGGTTCTGGGTGAGGGAGAAATGTCTGTCCTAATTCTAATTTCAAAAAATCCTCAATAAAGCAGGGTTCACAGTCCAATACAGTGGAAAACAACTCTAATACAAAATGGCGCTTGGGATTCCCCTCACGCTTTAAAGACGGAGAGACAACACTGTTACATTTGTGTGGGATTCATTTCCCTAGGTACGATTAAGGTTTTTGGCTACATGATGGCAGTGTGAGGAAAGAGGACAGAGATTTAGTCACGTGGATTTGTATATTTGGTACATTGTATATTCGTGTCAAAGGGGTATTTGTCGGACTTAAGAACAAATTGGACTTACGAACATGCTCCCGGACCGGAACTTGTTCGTAAGTCAGGGACTACTTGTATATATATAAATGGATGTGCTTGGAGCAACGTCATAAAATAACTAGACACTTTCAATCCATAATATTTAATATAATTAATGCTTCTCATTGTTAAAAAAAAATGAATGCACATATCTACAAAGATTCACAGATTACAAAGATTCTTCAAAGATCCCTACTACAAAGATTATCATAAACAATATCATCTTAGCAGGTAAACAAATCTAAAATCTGATCAAAAGTATCTACTATTTCTAGGTATAAAATTACGATTAATCAAATATAAAACTAATAAACATATGTGCACTACTTTGCAAAAGCCATGGACACCGTATTATCTGTAGGATAAATTGTATTAGTTTATCATGTCTGTATTATTATGTACAAAACTCTTCAATATTTCCAAACATATCCCTTAGCAATAAATAAATAAGTAACATTACGGAAGAATATTTGCATGCCTATAAACAACACAACATATTACATGACAGACCAGGTTTCAGATGGAATGAATGCAAGCTTGTGTTGAATGCCTAATGTAGGCTCCTGGGTTTTGCATGAAATTTGAAAGAAGCAAGTGTGACAAAGGTACCAGAAGTATTCATATTTTTCAGCACATTCATAAAACTCAGAATATGTTTTATATTTTCGATACTTCAAACGAGCCACCTTTTGCTTTGTTCAGAGCATTGCACACTTTTGGCATTCTCTCAATCAGCCGTCGTCACCTGGAACGGTTTTCCAACAATCTTGAAGGAGTTCTCAGTGGCATTAAATACCTTTTGGCTGCCTTTCCCCTCACTTCCTGGTCAAACCCATCCCAAACCATCTCAATTGGATCTACAGTAGATCTGGTGATTGTGGAGGCCAGATCATCTTATGCAGCACTCCATCCCTCACTCTCCTTCTTCGACAAACAGCTCTTACATAACCTAGAGGTGTGTTTGGGGTCATTGTCCAGTTGGAAAACAAATGATGGTCCCACAAAGTGCAAACCAGATGGTATGGCATGTTGCTGCAAAATGCTGTGGTTGCCATGCTGGGTAAGTGTGTCCCATAATTTTGTCACCAACAGAGTCAACAGCAAAGTACCCCCCCACCAATACACCACCTCCTTTATGCTTCAAAGTAGGAACCATCCATTCAGGAAACATCTGTTCACCCTTGAACAGATCTGGCGTTTAACAAAGACATGGCAGTTAGAACCAAATTCGAACTCATCAGACCAAAGGACAGTTTTCCAATGATCTAATTTCTTGTGTTTCTTGGACCAAGCAAGTCTCTTCTGCTTCTAAAGTGATTTCTTTTCCGCAATTCAGTTCAATTAAATTCAATATATATATTTTTTATTGCCAGATAAGCTTCTTTCTGGCAGCACGGTGGCTTAGTGGTGAAAACTGTTGCCTTGCACTTCCAAGGTCTGGGTTTGATTCCTGCTGAGTGTGCCCAGGCAGCAATGGTACAGGTTGCTTGAGCCTGATCATCTTTGCTTTGCAACTATATTTTAAACTTTGCATTACTTTTTACTCTCTTGTTCCTGTTTTTCTTACTTTCATCTTTTTTGTCTCATTGTTATTGTTTAAAATGCAAGTAATACAGTAAGTAAAGCAAAGGAGGTAAATGTACGTATGTATCAACTTAAACCAAACCTCAGATTTATCCACAGTGGATAAGACTTTCACTTAAAACCTGAAATCACTGAGTCGTTTCAGTCAGAACACAAAGGGAACATGGTATTATTTACATGATAACTCGCTAATGAATAATCTCCCAATGACGGTCATTTTCAATTACAGAGATTATGCGGTTATCAACAACAAAAACATTGGGTTAAGATCACAGATGAGGTGTGCCAAACCACAGCTGTCTGGGCAACCCCTGAATTAACCATCAAGCTTGCATAATTATCATTCCTAAGTGTCAATTCCAACTGATTTGATGTTAAATTATATGTTGGCATTGTTATGCTACAACCAGCAGTTTACCCACACTTTCTACACTGTCTTAAAATCGTATTGAATTTTGCGTTAAACATAATCTAAGTGTGTAATAAATTATTTTTTAACTGCTGGACCTGGTTCCTCTGTACTGACTCCACTGTTGGTAATGGTCATTGGGAGAAGAAGAAGAAAAAAAAGGCAGATATATGTTAAAAGGTGGTGTGATTCAGTTGTTAAGATCCTGAAAGCATTTATCCCAAAAATCTTACCATAATCTCATTCTTATATTTAAATTATGGAATGTTGATTATGGGAATGCCATGGCCACTGGTGAAAATAGGCTGGTGAGGTCCAGTACTGTGTACCACTAAAAGATGCAGTACTGGAAATATGAGAGCTCAGCTGAATCCCAAATCCTTCTCTAACCCCTGGACAACTACATGGTGTATGAAACGAGGGGTTTGACACCGTGCACTACTAAAGAGAAACTTGCAAGATTTACAGGACTGTACACAACTTCCACGGTTTATTCTCCCTACCTTTTAGCTACATACTGCAGTACCAGCAAAAATGTAACTACTTTAACTCTTGGTCATGACGTCTTATTACCCAAATCCAATTGCCAACTTTCAGACCTCATATTGATCTAAATTACTAAAAGAAATTACTATTTCATATAAATTCAAACCAGCAAATGGTCAATCAATTAGATTTAGAAAAAACAGCTACAAATAAGAACACCATGGTTAACCCTAACCTTAATCCTTGTTGTTACATACTGTACAACTTAATTGGCTTGGGCAGGGCTGGCACAGCGGGCAAGGTTTCTGATTGATGAAATCCCTGCCCTGTCAATCAAACATACTTAAGCGGATCCCTCAAGCAACTGTTTTGCCAATTGTTGAGTAGTTCCTTCAAACTGTGAGAACATGTTGGGAAAATTCTCAAGCTCCTCAACCTCCAATAATTATGCTCGTAATCAAAATTAGCTTTGATTTACAAGTGTTTTGGAATAAGAGCCCGCACCCGGAACAAATTATGCTCGTAATCCGAGGTTCCACTGTAGTACATGCATAATCCAGATCAATTTAGACAACAAAAAGCATTTTTCTTCTTCAGTCTGCATATTCTCTTTAAGTACAGTGGAACCTCGGATTGCGAGTAACGCGGTTTGCGAGTGTTCCGCAAGACGAGTGAAGATTTTTAATAAATTTTGACTTGAAAAACAAACAAGTCTTGGTTTACGAGTACCGAGTATAATGTATCACGTATGCGCTTCTTGTTTTGATGCAGAGCGTCACGTCATCACAACTGAGCCAACGGTTTTTCTCTCTCTTGCGCTGCAGAATTGTGGGTAATCGTCTCCCCTGCTGGGTCTTAGTGCGCGTCTCTTACTGGTATAATCAACATCCATGCACGTGTGTACTGTTTACTATAACACTGTGACTACGTGTGTGTGCGCGTGAAACATACTTAATTTTATGTCTGTACAGTAACTGCGTGTGTACAGCGCTCGTGTACTGTTTCTTATAACACACGTGCCCCTTCACACACACACTCTCGCCTTTACACCAACCCCCCCACCCCCTCTCTGCTTCACACACTCTTTATCTCTGCTCTACACAGAAACACCGCTCTGTCGCGATTCTTTTCAAAGGTAAAGTGCAGGTTAATTTGTTTGTTTGTTTTACTTTACAGCAGGGATTCCGTTAGTATGCGCTTACACGAGTGTCATTAGCGATGTTCCTTGCTAATTTTTCAGACAAAACAGTCTTTGCGTTAGTGTGTGTGTGTGTGTGTGTGTGAAATTCAAATGAGAGAGGAGAAAGGTTTACTGTGTAAGATGAGAAGGGGGAGTCTGCTTCCTCCTCTTACATCACACACATACACAAACACACATACACAGCGCCTGCGTGCATAAACGGACACACTTATCTGTCGGGATTTAGGTAAAGTGTAGGTAAATTTTTTGTATTAATCATTTTTATGTATTTTTTCGGGGGGGGGGGGGGGGGGGGGGGTGTGGAACGAATAATTTGAGTTTCCATTATTTCTTATGGAAAAATTAGCTTTGATTTACGAGTGTTTTGGAATACAAGCCCGCACCCGGAACGAATTATGCTCGTAATCCAAGGTTCCACTGTAGTACATGCATAATCTGAAGAGAGAGCCTAGGAGTGTGGCTGAAATTCCTGTGTAAGCTGATTCTGGCTATTCATAACTTCTTCATTCACCTTTTGCCTTACAATAAAACAATAAAAAGCAGTTTTAACAACCGGTCTTTTAAGGACAAATGCCAAGTCTAAGTTATGTCCGATGAGTTTGGACATCTCCTGGGTGCATGCTCTGTCAACCGAACACCTTCCATGCAACCAGCACTCCTTCGGTTTCAACCAACTTGCATCATATTGTGTGTATCAGGCAAGCAAATTCAAGCAACATGCGATCTTTCACACATGAAAAAGCTCTTGTGTTTTTTTTTTCTACACTCTTATTCTTCACTTCACTCCCTTCCAGTCTCCATCACAAAGCTGTGACATGTCTGATTTTGCCTTTTTTTCCTCAAACTTAAATCTGCTGTCAGACAAAAAGCTCTTACTTCAATAACACTATCAGATGTGTATACCGTATTTATCTATACACAATGCAGCGTTCTGCCATAACCTCTTTCCCACGCCATTCATCTAGTTACACAAGCTCCCTCATTGATTAAAATGTTCACAGTTTGTCTATTCGTCATACACATTTCGGTTCTCGGCATGCTGGTAATGACAGCACATGGTGACTGAATTAATGTCTCAGTACCGCAGGAGCAATGTTGAAAGCGAGCGAAGTCGACAGGTTTAATAGAATGAAGCAATGTTTTTCGTTTGAACACTTATTACAGCTGTAAATGGCCTCTTAGGTTTCGTTTTTATGGAGAGACAGATTGGACGACTTGGGTTTGGGTTATTTTCCTTGGGAGGAATGCAAAGCTTTTATAGCATGCTATAACCATAACTATGTAGAACCAGACGAAAAGAGTAAATCATAACAGATCACATGTTGTATTAAAAAAAGGAAAAAAAACATACCAGAAGAATGAAATGTGTTGGAGAAAAAAAGACCCACATAATTACAGAACAATGTGTGAAATTCTGCTTTGGTTTATGTTACGTTCTAGAATTTTATACAGACGTTTGTCTTTTGCTGTACATGTCGTACACATGATGAATTACTGAGCTTTTCTTTTCCAACACAAACCTGACTTTATATCCACTAAGAACCCATAATTGGTTTTAATTATAGGCTGCTGGTTTCATTTAATATGATGGGTGTTCAAGTGAAACTGGGACTTGAAACCGTGATGAAATTTTGTCTGGGTGAAGGCGTAAAATCGATTGACGTTTGCAGAAGACATCAAGCACAGTACAGTGTACAGTGATGAGACTCTTAACCGCAGTAAAACATTTGAATAGTGCAAATATTTTAAAGAAGGCCATACATGGATCTGAGCCCACTGCTGTCGTTCCCTTGAACATTCAGCAAGTGGAATGCCTGGTCCGTGAAAAATCGACTGATAACTTGAACACCAACATACCAAAGAGATGCATCTGTCTCTGGACAAACATTCATTCACCAACACCACTTGCAAATTACAGGAACACAGGTTGGAGTACTTACAACATCCCCCGTACAGTCCTGACCTCTACTTGCCAATGTTTGGACCATTTAAGGAGTTCCTGGGAGGCCAGCATTTCAGCCGTGAAGCTGAGAAAACTTTCTACCTTGACGGTATCCAAGCTCTAGTCAAACACCATGTAGCAAGAGATTATATATTAGAGAAATATAGATAGTTTTTTGGTATGTTATTCTGCACAAATAAAAAATCCTGGTTTGACTCGAACACCCCTCTTTAGTCTAAATTCATTCTTCCTGACCAACTAGCACGTGACTCATCAATGATGGTGACAATTAGCGATAGGATTTCTATTTTGACAAGAACGTTTGCAGGACTCTCTCGATGGTGTTTAAATGAGATGAGAGAGGAACTTCTGATTGCACAGATTCATGCTGTACTTTTTCTGTTTTGCTGTGCATTTATGGAGTTTCATATTGTTTCCGCTTGGCTGGTGAATTCCCACTGGCGTAACGAGTTTCAGAGCTTGATTGTTACACGCTTCTTTATTTCGGTCGCTCAACAAAGTGGAGTTAAGTATCGAGTTTGTCTTAAAGAGAAGACCACATTATGCAGAAGTTGCCATTACGGAGATCTTTTTAAAAGTACATTCGCTACATTTATTTACGCATTACAATGCACCGAAGCTGTACTTTCTTTTAAAACTTTTTTAGCCCGTTTTTCTTTTCCTCGTGCGCTCTTTCGCCCTGTGATTACTCATTGCCTGAACTTACAACACCATTGTTCTTGTTGCACAACTTAATTGGGTCATTAAACTATCGTTTACCTTTAAAATTGCAAAGCGAATGAGGCCTGCAGTGCTTTCTGTGAGTGGCTGTATCAGAGCACGACCGTGGCTTCATGACTTCCTACATAATGAAATGAACAAACACAAACATGACGTTCTAATTACGTTTGTTTCCTAGAAATGTCCGCTTTTTCCCAAACTTGTGCAGGATCTCCATAAACATGTCGGCGTGTCATCGTATCCTGATTTGCGTCATAAAAAAGTGTGTTTGAAAATAAAAGGGAAAGTGCTAAGCTCTCCCATCTCACCTCCGTTTTTTTCCCCTTCTAAATCATATTCTCACGTGATATTTCCAAGAAACAATAAGTGAAACAATAAGTGAGACAATACGTGAAAATGTACATTGTTTGTTTACGTCTACCTGATCTAGTGTCATAGCTACTGTTATAATGCATCATTTACTTTCTGACCAATCAGAATAAATGAAAAAAATATCATTATGCTGACTCCTGACACTAAATGCTTCTACTCGTAATATACTGTACATACATTTGGTTTGGATTATATGTGTATACGTCGAAATTGAGACTTTCAATAGATTAGCGAGTTTATCGCGCATGCAGTGTAAACAGTGAACCTGGAACACACGCTCATTCAACCTGACAAATTTGTGCGTAAAAGACGTAGCCTTTGTTAAGTTTCCCATATACAAAGCTATTTTTCATCTGCATTTATTTCATCCACAATCCAGTGTAATTACCGATAATACGCGCTGTGTAAATCGCACTCCGTTTGACATTTAGCTTTCTAAACCTGTAATGCATAACGATACTCTTTGTTTAGTACTTACAACAGAAAAATCTGATTAAATAGGACAAATAAACAACAGCTCTGATCCTGTGATCAAGCCGAGAAACCAGACAGACAAATTAAAAGGATATAATACACATCTCACCATGCGTAACCCCCACTGGGGAAATAAACCACATATTTAAAGCCACTGATGAAAAACAGAGGTGTGGAAAATAAATAGCATGTTGACAACAGCTGGACCGTGTTTCAGCCGCTCAAAGTAGGAACACAGGTTCGGTCCTTTTGTGCAGAGAAGGGGTTGTTTCTGACTCCGTTTTTATCTGTTTTTTGTTCAGTATTTCAACCATTGTTTTTGAGGAGTCGTCATCAGTTACAGCCCAGAGCGAAACAGGAGAAGCAGGTGAGAGTGGATTTTAACGAGAGTTCTGTCTAGTACTTAATCAACCTTACATGAGGCCTGGTCTGAATCGGTAATGCCCAAATAACTCTCTCGTTAAAATCCACTCTCACCTGATTCTCCTGTTTCGCTCTGGGCTGTAACTGATGACGACTCCTCAAAAACATGGGCCAGGGGTAGCTCAGTGGTTAAGGCATTGGACTGCGGTTCGGAAGATCCCAGGTTCAAACCCCACAACCACCA
>JAQMYL010000012.1:33852513-33915177 GCA_030014365.1 Clarias pachynema
AGAATGTAGAAAATAAATCACTAAACAAAAACAAAGAAATTTGCAAGTGACCCCAAACTTTTGAACGGTAGTGTATATACAGTATATATAACATGCATTCATCACAATCAGGAGTAAATTTCCTGCCTTTCATGTCCTGTGTCCTTTCCTCTTTATATTTGGAGAATTTAAAGGGCACCTACAGTATTACAGTATGTGCAAATTGACTTTTTAGTCATTTTAAGACATTTACTGTAACTATGTCTCCAGTACAAACACATTCCCTGCATTTTCATCCTTTTTTACATTTTTATATTGGCCAGATTTTAAACAAGCCAATTAGATTTTTTTTTCCACCTAGTGTGACCTCATATAAGAACAGCCCCTCACCCGGCTTGTTACTCAGCTTTTCTGAAGGGGTGTGGCTCAGCAGTAGCTCATTTACAGTACATAAGACACTGAAACAGCACATTTGTCACACTTTAACTGAGGTTAAATTGTTAAAGAAATACTGTAGGAATAGATAAATATGGGACCTTTAAATAGCATTCCGCATGAATTATTTAAGCATATTTATGTTGCATAATGTATTGAGTTCAGAACTGAGCATATCCTTAACATGTATCTGTTTTGGATCAAACTGTGTGCACTTAACCCTTAACTAAACACATTCTGTTCTGTAAGTCATTACATATGCGCTAAACAGACACAAGATAGGTTAGCCAGGTGGTTCTATACACCCTTAATATTCTTTCAGGTTGTCTTTAAAAGAACTCAGTGTTTGCTGTTTTCACTCCAGTGTTTGTTAGCTTTATTTCGCACTTTCTATTAATCTCATCCTTTCACTTCGCCTGCTCCGCAAACAAAACCAGATACACTCACGCCGTACTCTTCCCCTGATGGATCGATCAATTATTAAAATCCAAACAATAAAGTCATTTAAATTTGCAAACTCTTGTTTCTCATCTTACACACCCATTCCCTGAGTCGAAACTGGGAGGGCACTGCCTGAGGCTGAGACTGAATGTCCTGTATTCATCATTTTGCTCTTCAGAATGTTTTAATAATGCTGCTAATACTAGTCGTTTGACCATAGAGATTTCTCTCTCTCTCTTTTTAATTAAGGTAGTTGTTCAGCAAGCAGCAACAGACAACTTCCATCTCATGAATAAAAGAAAGGATGAGGTTCCCTTGCACTTCAAATGTTTTTGAGTTATTCACTTTATATATCTGTGTTTTTTACGACTCAAGAGAGTGTCTTGGAAGGAAGGAAAAAATTTATTCAAGTGAGGTACTTGTACTACCTGGCCCGGGTTTTCGTTTCCCCCCGAAATTAACTTGTTTAATTACGAATTACTTTAAAGTAATTGGTTTGAGAAGTCATTATTTGTGTGTAGATATAAAAATATGATAACGCATATAAATGGAACGTGTACTGTACGGTCCTAATGCAGTGTTATACTATATAGACAAAAGTATTTCGTCAGAACTGTTAATTGTTGAATTCGGGTGTTTCAATCAATCAGGCCCTTTATCCCCAATGAAGGGCAATCTTAATGCTTCAACATACCAAGACATCTTGTACAATGCTATGCTTCCAACAGTTTGGGGAAGGCCCTTTTTTATTTCAACATGACTGAGCCCCAGTGCACAAAGCGAGGACTATAAAGACATGGTTTGATGAGTTTTGTGTGGAAGAACTTGACTGGAACTCTACTTGACCTGAGAGTCCTGACCTTTAACCCTTTGGGATGAACTGGAATGAAGTTTACGAGACAGGCCTTCTCATTCAGCATGAGCGCCTGACCTCATAAATGCTCTACAGAATAAATGGCCATGAATTCCTACAGAAACACGTCAAAATCTTGTGGACAGCCTTCCAAGAAGAGTGAAAATCTGTTATAGCTGCTAAAGGGGAACCAATTTTGATAGAATGTCATTGCATGTTTGGCCAAATTCTTTCGTCCAAAAAAGTTTGTTCCTGTTATTTTGTCCATTATAGCAGCTACTGTACAGCTCTGATAAAAAAGTCTTACAGATACATGTAAAGACAAGCTGTAAAGCAGAGATGTTTTTAAAAGGAATGAAACTAAAACTTGTCTACAGAAAGGGAAACAGCAGTAAAAGTCAATATTTGGTGTGAAACCCTTTACAATCACAGTTGACTCGGGTTCGCTTTGTGCAGCTTTGAAGGAGAATCAGGAAAGTACATTTTTCTGAGCATGTTGGACAATCTGCCATGGTGAGTAAGAAGACTTTGGTGCACTTGCTTCAGATTTGAAAGTTAAAACTTGACAGTCAGAACTCATACATACACCCATCAGCACATAACACCCAACAATAACACATTACTATTGATTGTTAATTATTGTAAAACGGTGATAGCATAAAACCGTGTTTAGTACTGACTCAATAATGTACTGTAAAGGAAGACAAAAAGGAGGACAAAATTAGTAAGCAGAAAAAGAGGGTGATTTTTGTTGTTCCCTCACAAGCACCTTGTTTTGTTTTAAATGATTTTGAGAGAGGGAAAAAAGAAACCTAAACACAAAGCTGATGTTGCAGAAAATAAAGGAACACCTCCTGTCCAATCAGAATGGAGAATTCACCAGCACTGGGATATAAATTAACTTATTAACTTACACAAGCAGGAAACTGCTGATGTATTCTGCGGTAAAGCTTTTCTTCCCTACATGAAACAAATAGAAACCAGCAGAGTAAGAGATGAGGAAGAAGGCCATAGGATGATAAAACGAGCACCAGAGATGAAGAGATGGAGCTTTTGCGTGCAGATGGGATCGGGGGAACACTGAGTGTGCTGAATAATCACAGTTGGTGCATTTCATGCTTGACCTTTCCCGGCGGAGAAGGAAGATGAGGCGAAAACGCATTTCTGTGCCGAGAGATAGTGACCGAGGCGCCCTCTATTCTCCCTCGGGCTTCGGAGAGTCACGGCCAATCTCCATGACATTTCAATACTTCAATGAGAGGTCGTTCAAATTTGGTAATGATAGCATCAATTTGTGGCAGCAGGACACACCACTAAAGAGAAGCTAGCGTGAGGGATAATGGGGAAGTAAAACTTAAAAAAAAAAAGAAGAAGAAGAAGAGATCTGAGATAGATGCGGTATTCTATAATTCATTCACCATTTAAAGCTTTCGGGAATGAACCAAACAGTTTCTGATGAGTGTCAGGGACGTGAAAATTTCTAAAATAACAAAGCTTGGAAATGAAGGGTCTCAGTTTACTAGACGTGCCATGGCATGTTTGTGCGCACTCTCTTATTCGTTCTTCTATTTCATTTTCATTCTGTATCTACCTGTCATCACAGAGAAATAGAGAACGAAAGAAAGAGCAAGGAAAAAAGATGTGCCATGAAATTGTGGAAATTTGATCCTCTTGGCCCATTGCCTCCCTCTCTCTCTCTCCTTCTGATGGATGTGCTGCGCTGGCCCTCACATCCGTGATGCCTCGCCATAAACATGTCACGACGCCAAAGACAAAAAGAACACTGTTTTACTGGCACATCTCATCTCACCCTCTCCTTACTCTCCTTTACTTGCATTCTTCCTCTGACTCACTTCCATTTCTCTCTTATGGAAAATGACAGATCGAGACCAAGCAGATCGAGTGAAGTCACCCGGTGTCGTTCCTTTTATAGCTGCTGAAAAAACAACATCTTCCCGGTATTCGTTTCCAGAGATAAAAATGCAGCAGCATGTTTCTCATGACTGCATGCTTTTGCATTACTGCCCCTCGTCGCCGGTGCCTTCTGCTGAGACATTACTCACGACTCACGCCTGTCTTTGTCACTCATCCGAAACGAGGCTTGTTAAACCATCGCTTGGAACCTCCACCCCTGTGAACCTTGCACATTTCATGCACGTCTCTCGCTCCTGGAATACTCGGCGCAGATGCTTAGGATGGCAATAAAGCATAGAGACATCACGGCTAGGTCAAGCCAAGTCAGCATTGAAGATTTAACACGGCTTATCATGTCCTGGAATCCTTTTCATGCTCGTTCAGCTTGACGTTTCATTCAAAGTCTGTCGTCGTTCTAGCGGGAAGTTGTCGCGATGTTGATAAAGCCATAACATTGGAGAAATGGAAAGAATTCTCTTCTATTCTTTTTCTTTTTCACATCTACACTTTAATCAACTGAGTCACTGTATTAACATTTTTTTTTTATTTTGCTTTGGCTTTCCCCCTTTTATCATTGGGATCACCATTTAGGATCATTTAATCTGGCACAGCTTTTACGCCGGATGCCCTTACTCTCGCAAACTTCCCATTGTCTAACTGGGCTTGGGACAGACATGGCATATTGTGGCTGGGTTTTACAGGGTGTAGAGTTAAGGGTCTTGCACTAGGACCCAACAGTGGTGACCCGTTGGTGGCTGGGTTCAAACTCCCGACCTGCCGATCAGCATCCCAGAGCCTCTGGCAGCAGAATGCTACCACTGCCTCTCACTGTACTTTTAAAACAACTGAAACCTCTTCTTGTCAAAACAAAATCACCTTGACAAGTGACCGCAGAATATTTCAGAGTCAGGTGGAAACACACATACACAGTATTAATGCATACACATATCTTTGAACTATAAAGTTCTACACATATCTTTGAACTTTAGTATTGGGATCTTTACCTTCTCTACGCTTTGAAGATCTACCTCCTTCAAACCACCTACATCCTGAAAGAGCTGTGCTAGCCATTGCCAGGCTCTTAACTGACATTCAAGCCAGTGAAGCAAACATAAAAAGAGTTAGAAGAGGTGGACAATCCACCAAAAGTTCCACACAACTGAATCCCTGATGAAAACCTTTTAATTTTCTTTCTACAAAGAATCTCATGCCATCTTCAACCACTTTCTCCCTCTATTCTGTCTCAGACCCTTTGGTTGGGGAACAGAGGAACGCTTATCAAAATACCAGAGCAGTCAAATTGTGGAAAGAAGGTGGTTGCACAAAATCTTGGATCCTTTCTTTTTAAAAGGAACTTCTGAAGAACTGAGACATGGAAAAACCAAAGAATAGGGTCAATTAGCATTTTGTTGTGTTTGTGCAGCGGGGAAGAAGAGCTAAATCAAAAGCATGTGCTTGAAAACACACTAAAAGCCAAGGATCCCACATGTGAAATGTACAATGATGCCTGTTTGTTCACCCATTTATTTTTTCTTCTTCCTAAGATCAAGGAAGCAGGATAAAGCGAGCTTCTATCGCTTGATGTGCAAAAGATGCAGAGTGTTTGTTTTTTAGTGCCTTGGAGGATTTTGCTTCTACGGACATCACAGGGCTATTCCTTGGCATCCAGCCTTGAAACATCGTGACTGAAAGGAAGTCCTTCTTACTGAGATTGCAGTGTTTATTTTTGCACCAATATTTACGTGGTCAGGGGCAAGAAATCAGGCCCGTGGCATTCTGGGGTCTTTTGGCTAGAAGCTTTGGCCACTGAATCAGAATCCAATGAAAGGTGCGTGAGTGGTGGACCCAGAGAATTGTATTTCTTTATCTTTTTTAGGATACACATCATAATTGTGGCTTTCAAATGGATGTAAATAAATCAAAAGAAGAAGAAAAAAAACAGAGAGTGGAGTGGGGAAAAAGTCGAGCATAGCCTCTTCCTGAAGGCCATTAGTCTTATAAAAAATGAAGATATGCATTGTGGGAGAACAATACTTGATCAACAACAGCTCAGACTCAAGCACACGAACCAAGGACTTGTGTTAAAAGCTTATTCAAGTCTTTCTGGATGTTGAAGGTTACTGCACAAACACCAAAAAGTTTACAAGAAATTTCCTTCCAATACTAAAATCTGCAGGATTGTGATATTCCCCAGAGATGACTTTCTTTCTTTCTCTCTTTCTTTCTTTTTTCTTGGCTAAACTATCCAAGAAAGCTTCATGTTACACAAGCTCAGATTCAGCTCTATGCAAAAAATCACAAGCTTCCGATCAGAAGCGTGATCCATTTCCCGGTTTTTGTTTTCATGATATATGATCAGATCCCAAACCAGACTAAATGTGACCTTTCTCAGAATGTCTCACTAAGAGACAAGGCAAATAGGGGGAAAAAATATCAGATAATTTTACCATCCGCTCTGGTGTTGCCTCATAGTGCGGTGCTGCTCTGATTTGCTATTGCAATTCAATCGCAAAGTTGCCGCCGTGCTATTTCCTGGCTCAACATTGATTGCCTAATGCTGTGTACAAAATTGATTCAATTTGTAGTCGGTTGTCAGCCCAAAGTACTCTGGCACTAATGGGACATTCCACACTTTTAATCGAGTAAGAAATTCAGGGACAGATCATTAGCTTGTTGGAATGTCATCATAACTTGGACTGTATGAGTTTTTATGTAGAGATGCAGTTCAGAGTTTAGATGCAATTCTTTAGATTTTCATTATAGTTAACCATGAAACCCATAGCTACATTTCATATTCCTCATTACAAGGAGTGTACAAGGCAAGACTTGTGATGAAATTTCTGGTGAATAAATATCTAAAACTGATATGATATTTTACAGAATACGTCAAGCACAGGATGGTGATGAGCCTCTTAGCAAAGCATTTGAATTGTTTTAAAGAAGGCCGTATGTATGTAAATGATGATCCCGACCGAGGTGGCTCGGGGTCCTACTGCAGTTGTTTTTATGAACATTCAGCAAGTGAAACTTGTTGTCAACTTGCAGAAGTCATGCATATGTCTGAGGGAACTGTACGCATGATCATTTACCAACACCACTTGTACATTACAGGAACTCGACTGGGAGTTATCGCCAAAGCCCCTGTACAGTCCTGACCTGGCTCTAAGAAGTTCCTGTGGTGCCAGTGTTTCAGTCGGAAGTCAGGCAGTCCAATCATTGATCCGGTTTACTGAGAAAACTTTTTTGTTTAGCCAGTCTTTTAGTCACTGTGGTGCACTTTTATTAAATTTTGTACAATCACCATTGTCATTTTGGTTCCTATCTACAACAGCATTTAACCAATTAGCCAACCAACTGATAAAAAAAGTAAATAGTTTTGTTTATTTATTTTTGGTTTAAAAGTTGGTATTTGTAATTAACGCATTTATGGTAGAAAAATAAAACTATAATAATAATAATAATAATAATAATAATAATAATAATAATAAATATTTTAAATAAATGTTTATTTTACAGAATTTAAAATGTTATTATGCTTAAAATGTTTACTTATAATTCCTGCTATTGTTTTATTATTATTATTATTATTAGAGGTGGTAATGATTGTTGACAAGATTTATTTCTTATTTGAAAATAATAGTAATAAAAAAATGTTATTAATTGTAAATTATTTGTTAATATATACAGTAAAATAAACAAATAAAAAAGTAATAATCTATATGTTCAGCAACTTATTTAAATGGCTTTCGTAGGATCCTCAAGTATTTCGAGAAAACTAACGTTATTTAGAAGGTACAGTGACTGTCCATGTAAGAAAGCATGTTTACGTCCAGGATTATATAAAAAGGTTCTCTGATCTTTCTTTCATTGTATTCTGGCATGCAAAAATAGTGACTATGTGCATTAGCATTCCACAGAGACAGTTCAGAATCTGTGCAGCGACAGTTGCTCAGAGAAGTAAAATGCCCATGAATACGTGCGCTTTACAGGCCTCGGGTAGGCAATGAAAGCAAGCAGATGGAGAGGTTGTAAACATGCAGATTCAGATAGCGTGCAGCAAGACGAAGACAGAAATATAACCAGGTATTTTTGGGCTTGGTTACATCCTCCATTCCTATAAAACCCAGCACAAGAATCCTAAGCTTGCATGACAAACAGGTTTATCGGTTTATTTTTTTCTCACTCAATGAGGCTAAGCAGCCTGAGGAGATGTTACAGGGTATCAAAAGATGACTAAACGTTTAATTTGCACCTCACCTGCCTGTGACCCTGTAAGGAATTACTGGAAAAAATGATTAAGGAAAACTGGTGCCATTTTAAAGATCAGTAATTAATTTGCTCCTGGTGACTGGGACAGGACCGGAATGTGCCATGGGGTCATCAGCTGGGAGATGTGGGATGAGTAAAATATTTCAGCATTTTCATAGTATATCAGTGTATGCATTCACTAAGTTAGTAGAAGGGAGCATATCAAATCAGCAACTAGCTATATGGTTAGAAAAATACAACTAAAAAAGAAAGATTTCTTCAGGTTTTTTAAATTATTCTTTTTACTTGATTTGTATACCATACAGTCACATCACTTGCTCCTCCCACATTTTATTAGCTAGGAGTTTTGCATAACGTATACATAACGTAAATTGCATTCATATACCCCAGGGGTAATATCATACATATTAATCAGCTACACAACATTATGGGAAATCATATGCAATGTTTAATGCATGCATAATAAAACATAATCAGAATAAACAATAGGCTCCAATTGGCTACAAATACAGATCCACACTTTATTTCACAAGGTGGATTTAGTTTTGTTGAAAGACATGAACTTTTTAGGAAGACGCCACCATGAATTATGTTACAATGTATTTACAAGGTTTACTCATTCATTTATTCATTTTTGCATTCATGGACCTTTGAGTTGGTATCAAAAACATTAGTTTTGTAACATAGCAACAGATAGCAGCACCAGGCTGCATGCACACAGGGAGTACCAACCTTCATAAGTCAGTGTGCCAAAAGACATCGTCCTATGTACATTGGGAGCTCTGGAACTGGTGCTATTTTGACCATGTGATGCAAGCCAGTACAAAGAGCAACCATGAAATTCTGTATCAAACTGGGCACATCTGCCACAGAGAAGTGGCATGCGCACTTCAAGAGAGGAAGAACATCAATGGAAGACCTTCAATGAGCTCAACCTCCAAAAATGTTGAAACTATTCTATTTCGTGCATGATGATCATCAGAGAACAATCCACAACATTGCTGCCAACATTGGTGTGTCAGAGCAGAGAGAACTATCCAGGCAATCCTCACGTGTGATTTGAACATGTGCCGTGTTGCTGCCAAGTTCGTCCCCAGGCTACTGACCCAGGAGCAGAAGGAACATCGAATCAAACTCTGCCAAGAACTCCGTCAGTGAGCCGTGGATGACACGTCCTTCATGCCGAGGATCATTACCGGTGACGAAACTTGGTACGACCCTGAGACGAAGCAACAGTCTTCACAGTGGAAGAGCCCATTGTCTTTTCCCTGTTGTGCATCGAGAATTTACCAATTTACAAATTCTCCCACCAGGTGAATTCTCCCACTTGGTTTTAAGGGAACCAAGCTAATTCCTTTGATTAAATATAACTTCTTGAGCAGTCACCTCTCTCGGTTATATTGTTTCTAATAAAATAGTACTAACATGGGATTAATATTTTAATTTTAAAGAAAAAGTCTACTTTGGGTTTAAATCTCAGAACAGATAGTACCATAGTGTTGTAAGCAATAATCTATAACTACACAGATGGATGTTCATGTTAGCTGAGAATTAGTCATGCGTGAAAAAAGTAATGAAAAATGGCTTAAATAGTGAAAGCAGGTATTTGCTTTATTTTATTAACGCTATCGAGTGAGCATAATTACTCTGCAAAGCAATATCACCATGGAGTCTCATGTGTTGTAATTGGAATTTTTTTTTTTTTTTCTTGAAATATCCAATTATTCATCTTCTGGTTCTGGCCTTCTCCTTAACATCATGTGGATTACAGTAGGTAAAGCCAACATCTGCAATAATTACATTTTCACAAACCCTCGGTGTGAGTGGCAGATGAGTCGTTGGAACCAGTGCTTTATTCTTAAATACAGAATGAACGTATAGTCATTATATGCTTTACATTCATTTTGTATGCAGAGATTACTACTAGTAAAAGAACATATGCTTTAAATGTGATACTTTATTATTTTAATATCTAATCAACATTCTAAATCACATCCTATTCACATATCTATCACTTAACATTAGAAAATAATAATAAGCACTTTTTACTCCCAGAAGGTGGGTACATTTATTTAGCATAAACGCTAAGTAAAAAAAATAAAGCAAACAATCGTCCATGTCGTCCTGGGAAAACTGATCAGATATCAGTGTAGATAAATTCTTGAAATTGTAGTAAAAAATTACCAAACATTAGGTTTGACAAAAAACAAAATTGCCATTTATATACTTTTTTTTTAAGTATACCATAGTTTACCCACATACACAGGATCATTATTATTATTATTATTATTATTATTATTATTATCAATCAGAACAGATCCCTGTCAGACACAATTGACCAATGGGTTTTTGGATATGTCAGGTAGAACTTAAGGTATCATTAAAAAAAAAAAAACCTCTTAAAAACATTTTTTTTAAAGGTTTAAAATTTTACCTCTACAAAAACATTTAAATGATTTTTCAACTTGTGGAAACCATAAAAACATGCGATCATGTGTATCTGTGACATTTTGTGCCAATGTGACCCATTTGTCTGTTATTATTATTATTATTTTTACAGTATTATGATTTTTGCTCAGTCATGTTTGTATAGTTGTCTAAAATGAAATCAATTTAATTTTTTGGATTATCTAGGCGATGTGATTAAATTAATTTTATTTCATTTCTCACCGGTTTCTCACATACTGTATGGTTAAAATCTTGAAATCTGTCTCATTTTAGCAAAGTGAACCAGATAAAACCTGGACACACTAGGCATGTTCACATGGACCCTAATATTCCACTAATAATGGGAATAATTATCAGAACAAATTATTACAATATCAAAACAATCAGGGGGAAAAAAGCATTATGTAAACAACTAAATTGAAACAATTGATTATAAATAAACAATCCAAATCAGTAAACAGACTTCTAGTTAAAAAATATGGGAGGCAATATACTGTAAGAACTTGAACGCTGAATGAACTGGAATAAATACCCAAAAGTAAATGAAGATTAACAAAAAACAGGTGGCTTTAATAGGCAGGTGAGTGAGCGCAAGAGCAAGATAATGTCCGGACTGGATTGGGTTGTGGATTCCTGGATTCATATCAGACAAACGTCTAAATACATATTTTTTCATCTCTCAATATGTAACCTCCAGCACCTGTATCTCATTTCCTCACTAGTTACTGCATGAACGTTTTATATTAATTTGTATGTAATTTGGATGGCCTCTAGCCCTAGCTCTATAAGCACACACCGCTAATAATTCATAAATTATATAGAAGAAAAACTTAGCATTTTATTTTTTCAAGTTTTCTATTCTGCAGTATAATGCAGTACAGAAAGGTTAATGAATTCCCAAATGATGTTGTTTTTCCCCCTTTTTGTTTTCCAACAGCCTGTTTTTGGGAACTGTGAGAAATTTAGTGCTGCACAGAGGGACACTTTGTTTTTCTGCCGTAAATATTCACTGAGGAGAGACTTAAGTGCGGCTTGAAGTAAAGAGCAGAGTTAAAGCCTAAAGAATGTGAGGATGAGAGTTAGGAGGGGGCTTTAATATGTGGGAAAAAAAGGAAAAAGAAGCCAGAATTTCACAGTCCTTTAATATGTGGAGACTGCATGAGCTCTTAAAACCATCACAGCATCAGCAGCATGAAGAGATTTTCAGTATGACTTCAAATTTGGGAATTGTTTAGAAACATTGTTTAAATAATGTTTGTTTATTTATTTATTTATTTATTTATTTATTTATTTATTTATTTTTATTATTATTATTATTATTATTATTATTATTAGTGCTCAGTTTAGATTAGACACTGACACTGCATTCTCTGTTGTTGTTTTTTTAGCTTTTAAACAAGAAGTGTTTAATTGATCGTTCTACTTGTTGTTGGATTTGTCATTGCATTTGTTGATTTGTTTGTTGTTTCCATTGTTTTCCCCCCAGCAGTAGGGTGTTCTGTGTTTTGTTTAATAATTAATTAATTAATCAACTTATTTTAGTTATTTACTTATTTGCACTTTAATGTTTTGTTTGTGACATTTATGTTAGTGTTTTTCTTGTTTATTCTGTTGTCTTTGTTGTTTTGCTTGCTGCTACTTTTGTTCTGTTGCTTGTTTTATTTATTGTTTATGTTCTGTTTGGTTTGTTGTTATGTTGGTTAAGTTGTGACATTTGTCTTTGCTCTGTTTTTTTTTAATTTATTTATTTATTTATTTATCTCATATCATTGTTGTTCTGTTAATGGCTATTGTTCCGTTACTTGTGTTTATTGGTAATGATGCTGGTTATTCTTTGTTTTTTTTTTTACAGTTCTCATGTTGTCTCATGTAGTTCCGTGCTGTTTTGTGTCACACCATGGTCCTGAGGGAAGATTTCTTTCATATACTGTTTCAGCTGAAGTTGAAATAACAACAAAAACTGCTTGAATTACTTAACATGTCCTGTTTATTGTTTAATCTGTTGTCTGTGTTTTTTGTTTGTAACTATTGTTGTTCTATATCTTTTTGTGCTTATTGTTTATAGTGTTTATGTGCCTGTTTGTTGTCTTTGCTCTTCTGTTTTTTGTGTTTTGTTTGCTGCATGTGTTGTTTATAGTATCTGTTATTTTAGTGATATTTATTCTGCAGCTTCTGGTTAGTATTGTGCTTTGTGCTGTTTTCTTTGTTGTACTGTTTATTGTATTTTTGTTTTTGTTTGTTTGCATTGTCTGTCCTTTTTGTGGTGTACGGATTGGGTTTGTTCAGTTTATTGTTCTGCTTGTGATGTGAATTGTTCACTGTGTTGTTTGATAAAATGTATTTATTGTTGGTTTGTTTATTTATTTAATTGTTTGCTTGTTTGTTTTTATTCTTACCAAAATTTATATTGTTTTTGTCTGTTTGATTTGGATCTAAAGTGTTTCAAGGTTTTTAGCACTGTAACATAGCACATATTGCAGTACATAAAAATAAATTGTGTGTACTAGAATTTTCTTTTTTTTTTATTGACTAGTTTTTAAACAGTTTTAAAATTTTAAAATTTCTAATTAACTTAAAACCCTGGTATTGAATTTTACTGTATACATACCACATATCACATTCATTAAAGATCTAATTAACCTTGATTTATTTTTACTCTTTGTTGATGCTTAGTGAGATCCTACAATCGCGTCTCAGGGTGTTTTGTGAACGCTTGGTGGCGGTTTACTATTGAAAAATGAACAAGTTAAGACTTTTTATGGGAAATACCCTGCGCTGCTACAGTATGTAGCAACAGAAAGTTAAACTTGTCACATCAAGTCACATGGACATATGAGAGCAGACATGTTTATTAAACCCCATTTGTCAAAATGTGTTCATAATCTCAGCCAACTATTGTCCTATCATCCAAAAGTCACATTTTCCAGCACTTTTCTGCTTTGGAATAGTGGAAATATCAAACCTGATTGAATCTGAGTCGAGTAAAGCGTAGCAGATCGACGCTGACTCCGGGCCAAGAACAACACGGCATTGTCTTCCGATTTTGTCGGACTCGTTGAGCCAAAACGCTGATGCTGATTAGTGCTGGAAAACAAATGCCAGTTCTTATTGTGTACATGGTTTAATTGCAGCACCTGGAAATCATTAGCTCATAAAGACAAGTAGGGAGTACTGTTACTCCGTTTGCTTTTGACGTGGATGTGTATTAGCGGAAAGATGGTCTTAGTTAACTTTCCTCCGCTACAGCATAGGAAAGTGTCTGTGAAATATTTGACATTATTTACATTCTTGTGCATAGCATAACAAATCAGAACTATATACCGTTTAGTTAATAGGCACATCAGAATGTGCACCCACATACTGTATGCTGCTGACTTTGTGGGAAGATAGAGCAGCTTCCAGGCAAACAAAGTAGACACCAGATGTTTTCAACCTGACTAGGTTACTAGTGCAGAGTCACAAAGTCCCAGAGTTTAAGAGTTGTGTAAGTTGAGTAGTTACAATGCCACAATGAAATTTAAGTATACATTACACATTATGGCTTATCTTGAACATCATTATTAATCAAATCGGCTAACAAACACTTTCAAAAGGTTTAAAAATCTTTGATGTTGCCTGATTTCCGAGTGGTTTTACATTCATGTTCACTCAATCCTGCAGCCCACCTCTTAAAAATTCTTACAACATAAACCGTGTTGCTGATAAATGAATTTTGCATTGGAATGTCCCCTGCCATCTTTTCCCCCATCCTTCAATTGCTTTGTTTTGGAATAAAGTAGGAAGGTCCTGTTAAATATTTTATTATTTACAATCCTATCAGGTGCTTTTATACCGACAACAGTATTTGAAAATGAATTATTCAGTGCCTAAGGTACCTGTAGATTCGTTAAGGTACAGTGAGGGCCTCAGAGGATGCCATTTCTACTCGATGGATTGCTCTGCTGCATGTGGAACTGTTTTACTCTGATGTACAGGATGTTCTCAAAAATCCCTGCAATAGGAAATGCAGAATGATCAGATTGAATTATGCATTAAGCAAAAAATAAATATTAGACACCCACTTTACATTAAATAAGCATGTATCTTACATATATATTCTTGGGAGTCAGATCATTTGACTCATCACCTCAATAAGAGTCGACTCCTTCATCACCCAATTGACTCATTGCTATTTTTTTCAACATTTTTTTCAAATTCTTTTTATTCTTCTTTAATTAACCATGTCTGAAATTAATTTCATAACATCTTCAACAACAATGACATTTCTTAAAATATTTTTTAATAACTGTAAAATCACTGCATGATTATCACTGCTCTGCTATGACAAAAGATCTAATTCTGTTTATCTCCATAACCGATCGCCTCGCCGAGCAGATACAGAGTCTCGCCCTCATGCTACCTCATTCACACTGACCCAAACAGATGCTCATGAATAAAATAAATTATAACCAAATAAACAATATTCATATAGCACAGGTAATACAATAACCTGAATCTAAAAACGGATTTACAAAAAATGCCAATAAACAGTTTAAGATGAAAAAACTAAGAAAATAAAGTAAAAAAAAATAAGAAAGAATGTAAAATAATAATAATAATAATAATAATAATAATTATTATTATTATTATTATTATTATTATTAGAAATTAGACATAACATAAATAACTATTTTACCCTAAATTAGAAGTTAGGGTAAAATAGTAATAGGAATTTAGCACAGAAAAAAAGAAAGACAAAAAAAAAAAGAGAAAATTAAGATCATTAATTAAATAAAATCTAAAGATTTTTTTAAATGAAAAGCTATTGTGAAAAAAACTTATATTATAAAATATTCAAATATTTTATTTCCATTGAAGCAATAAAAATAAATAAATTACACTGAAAGAAAAAAAACAAAAGAAAAAAAAATTTATTTAAATGGTTCATACTGTCTGTGTGAGTCACCTCTCCACCACATTCATCTTAAAGTGCTGACTCAAAAAACTGACTCACTGGTGAACGACACACACACGTCAATCTGCAGCTCAGACATGGGATTTCACCCTGGATCCTAAAAGCTGCTTTGATGTCACCCGGCTTTTAGGTGTTTAGGTTAAAAACATATTTGTCAGACGTGTTGTCATGCAGATGGTGCCGGGTTCACGTATACATAACACCATAACTGTCACTTCACTCACCAGCTCTCAGTGTGAAGTTTGGGCAAGAATTCAGTGTGAGCCTAACTTATGTACTATATTTTGTGTTTGAGTTCAAAGCAAACTAATTTCTAAAAGAGGCCTGAGCTGGTGGTATCACTTTCAAACAGAACCTTTCCTGGTGAGTTTCACAATTTTCACATCATCCTTGCTGTTTTTTTCTCTCCTTTGTCCAGTGTTGGTATGTCAAGATTTATGCAATACTTGAGAAAGCCTTAGACAAATAGAGTTTATTTTCCCAATATATTGTTAACATCAGTCAATAAAAAGGTCATGAAAGTTAAAGCCCTGTTCTTAAACTTAACTGTTTATTCAAAAAAATTCCATTCAGGTTTTTGTTTTTTTTGGAAATTTGATCAAATATTAGATATCAGATACCACATTATGTAGACAATTTACTCTACATTATTAACACATACAGTAATAATACTGAACTTTACAAAATGCTCTTTATTTATTGGCATGCTTTATTTAGTTTATTTACTCCCACAAGCCAAGCGAGAGAAAAAATAATTAAATGTTGAGAACTGGAAATCAGTTAGTCATGACCTCAGTGTCAACACTCACACATATATTATAAAATCTAATTTTGAAATTCATTCATTCATTAATTCATCTTTATACCACTTTAAACTGTATACAGGATTGCAGGAGGCCTGAAGCCTCTACCAGGAGACTTTGGGCATGAAGGCCAATCCATCACGGGGCACACACACATGCTCATTCTCACTCTACAGGCAATTTGTGAACTCCAGTTAAACTAACCTGCATGTCTTTGGACTGTGGGAGAAAACCGGAGTACCTGAAGGGAACACACCAAGTATGGGTAGAACATGCAAACTCCATGCACATAGACCTGAGGTTGGTCTCCAACCCTCGACCCTGGAGGTGCAGTGTGACAGTGCAAACTACTGTGCCACCATGCCACCTCACTCTCACTCACTCATCTTTTATACCACTTTATCCTGTATTCAGGGTCGCAGGGACCTGGAGTCTACCCCAGGAGGCTTAGGGCATGAGGCAGGGTACACCCTGGACAGGGTGCCAATCCATCGCAGGGCACACACATACACACAATCACCTTTGTTAGCCACAGATTGTATAGGTTTTTGACTACTTTTGTCAAACTCCATGCACACAGACTCCAAGGTGGGAATCGAACCTGGACATGCAAGGCGACAGTGCTAACCATTAAGCCACCATTACATATACAGCATACATCTCCAATTTCATCCTCTGTATTATACCTATGTACAGTATTTGATCATCGTTGTCCCCCATATTATAAAAATGTTTGACCACTCAAGCCCTCTATATTATACGTAAAGTATGTTTTCAGCCATATGCATACTGTATATGTATGCATTTGCAACTCTGTTATTCCTATTTCTGACCATGACCTTCATCAAACTCTTTGCCCTCTGAACACTTTGCCATCTCTTGGCACTTTGAGCCGTCGCTGATCATTCGCTCACCTGCCAACCCGAAAGCCATTACCCCTTTTTACCAAGAGGACACAGGAATGTTACCAATGACGCTCTGAATGCATGCAGACAGCTTGGCGCTGTTCCCCTAACACCTGTGCACCTCCTGCCACCTCCATTTCCCTTCTCTGCCACCCCCGGATGTGACCCCTGGTGCCGTGGAACCCCTTATTCCCCCGCCACATGCGGACCTCATCATTATCGCACGCGGTGGACATCGGCTCAGAGAGCAGGTGGACACCTGGAGCAGATGCTGCACAGTTCTGGCGGCTTCACACCAGGTGATGGAGAGGATACGAGGGAGGTTTGGTGTGACAGCAAATTATCACGTGCAAAAATAGAATAATAGCTGAATGATTGCATTTTGTATATTTGTATATATTTGTTTTCATTGTACTGCTTTCAAATGATATCGGTATTATTATGATGAAAAATGTCAGGCAAATGGGTTAAAAAGGTTTTGCATCCTAACATTTATAACGACTGTGTATTTCATCATCATTTTCGGAAACACTGATAAACATTATGCAGCATGCTCATGGGAGTTTTATTACCTAAACCTGAGGGCATGGAAGTTTTATTACACACATCTCATGGCAGAAATGAAAAGGAAGAACAGGTGGCATGAATTGTAATATTTTTTATTATCCACAAACATAAGCAATACACAGTCTTAATATATAGTATTATTTTTATTATTATTATTATTATTATTATTTGTTTGTAGTGTGTTTCTTTCAGAAAGGCAGTCTGTTATAAGCTAGCACTAAGAGCAACTAGCATAACATGAAGCAACTGGAACCAAAGGCAGACAAATAATACAAATCATCTAACTAGATCGCTAACTAACACCTACAGTAGTAAATAGTAACATCTACAGTACAGTATGTATCTCATTTAATTACCAGATTAGCATTAAGTAGCTAGTATAAAAGTACACCTAGCTACCTTAGCTGTCTAGTTTGAATATTTATAATTTTATTTATTTATTAATTTCTCTTTTTTTCTGTTAAATTGTTTTACAGGTTATCTTTCTTTTAATCACTTAGTGTGATCACGGATTAGTTAAATACTTCTTAACCTGAGGTAAAAATTTGATACAAGACCGGTAGCTACATTGCTGACATAGCGACATTCTGTGCATGGAAACAATTTGCTAAATATATATTAATTCTTTTGAGAGGCAAATAGTGTGGTATTATGTAGGGTCTTATGAAGGTAACTCTTTTATTTTGATCATGTCAATATTTTTATGTTTTTTTGCTAACATATTGAGTAATTTGATAGCATACAGTAGAGTTAGCAAACATACAAAATGTTGTTAACTACAGTAGCTATCCAGCTAAAGGGAAATTATACATCTAACATGACCTCATCAGTCATTATTAAGCTTAATTTCATTAAAGCGTTAAAGAAAAGGGACTTTTAACTTCAGTTGTTTCGAAAAGGACTCAGCAGTAATGCTGTAAATTCTACTTCTACTTCTGTACCGCTAAGCAATAAAAATGCCACTATACTGTAGAAATATGACATGGACACTGGGTCAGGCAACAGCATTAAGTGGGATTGAATCTGTTTTGAATTTTTTGTTGATATATTCGGATAACGAGAGCCAAAAAGCTTTCATACAAGACTAAAAGCAGCCCAGACTTTTGTCCTTTTATAGAAAGATTTAATGTCAGGATTTACTTGTGAAAGCCAAGTATATTTATGTATGTAGTCAAACTTGGCCAAGAAAAAAAAAAGACACACTGAAATTTTAAATAGTTAATCCCTGATGCTATTTCCAACCAAATATAATTTTTTAACACATGGAATTTTGATATAAAGGTATAATGAGTAAGCAAGATGTTTGAAGACTTGAGATATGTTTATGTTCCACAACATAAAATGTAAGTATAAATGGATAAACGCAGTAAACATATAGAACATACCTTTAATTTTTTTATTAATTTGCAACAGTGCTGTTTTGCTGGGACCACTGTGGCACTGAGGCTCTAGATTGCCAATCAGAGGGTCAGGGGTTCAAGTCCTGACACCGCTGATTCACCACTGTTGGGTCCTTCAGCAAGGCCCTTAACCCCAATTACTCAAATGTGTACCCCACTGAGATTTGGTGCTGGCCCCAACCTCAGAGAAATGTGTGTTACGACAGGAAGTATATCCTGCCAGATCTTATGATTAAATGAAGAATAAAGGGATGAAGCCAAAGAATAAAAGAAATAGTTTTTGCTAGTAAGTTGAATTGATCTTCTGACCCCTGCTTTAACCTGTGTACTGACACTTAAGTTTTGTTTCTCTGAAGTTCTTCTACACATACAAAAAAAAATCTGATTCCAGACAAAATAGTAATTTAACATTCCAAATGATCATAAGTCTTGCGCTGTCCACTCTTCTAAACAAAGCATCTTTGTCGTAGCAGCATCCATGGTGGTTTCTGGTTTCTTGCCAGCACTTACTGTAAGCATTACTCTTAATCATGGTGGCATTTTGACTGGGATCCGTGTCATGTTCCAGAGCCGTAAACTCTCCAAGCTGCGTGTCCGAGTCCTGACCCGTAGGTGTCTTACGGTGGTGCCGGTTGCTCCATCAGAGCTTAAGAAATGGTTGGTTATGAAAAATGGTTGACGAGTGATTTCATTGGATGTTGCCCAAGAACTTGTAGTATTAAAAGGTCTTCTCTTTCTATTTGCTGAAAGTTTGGGCAAGTTGGGTTTTTCTGAAAAAGTCGTCCACTCTGGCCAGCTTTTAAACAGGTCCAGTTATATTTTATAAATGGACACACTCAGCCTTATATTTTATAAATGGACACACTCAGTCTGACTGCTCTTTGCTAGTCTGATAGATTAAATTAAGAAGGAAGGAAGAGGATCATGAAAGCTTGAACAGTGAACATCCTTCATATTTCGTTGTGATATCCAGTAACGCCAGTGGGATCAGTGTTTTCATGACAGCTTACAAAAAATGAAGACAAATAAATCAAAATGGTGTGACCAGACCACAGAAACAATTCTGGGCTTGGGACAGTGATTATTAGTGGCCAAGGACATTTACGACCTACATGGAAGCACCTTGTTTCTGGCTTCGACAGAAGCACAACCTGCTGAATCGGCTCTTTGAGCTTTTGCAAAGTCATGGAAATATGAAGGGTTGATGGTTTAATCATTGTCACGCTAATCAAATGTATTGTCACGGTGTGATAAAATTTCACCTGATATTCTTGGACTGCCTCGCTTTTCTATCTGGCTGCAGGGGGGGATGAATTGGAGCAGCCAAGTCCGTTGGGGGAGCGAGTAATGGAACACTGCTCAGCTCTCCTTCCCAGCATGCAGCACCCAGGATTGTATCAGGCACGCTGTATCCGCACCGTGCCTGATACAATCAAACCAGTCATTTCCACCATGTAATTGACGAAAGGCGATGCTTTCGGGACAACATGCAACAGCTAAAATATGCAATAAGAAGAAATCAGGCCTTCTTGTCCCCTAACGATCCTCATTATATGCTGGAGAATGACAACACTTTTGGAAACTGTCTTTGGATCCAGGACTATAAAAGTCTTGCATCAGAAGGCACTAATCCAATTGCTCATTCATACACATCCGCACAGTAATTTCATAACTCAAACACATCAGTAATGGAATAAACTCACCTGCTGTAAACCACAATCATCAACTTCCCATCATAAATAAGACATGATTGGAAATTAAACCTTTCCCTGTAGGCATTTGAGGGTTGATGTAAGTAATAAAACACGACAGGACGTGCTGTACAGGAAACTAATCAACAGCAGGGTGGTGTGATGCAGCCTGATGTTTGTACAATATACTTGATTGTATGAGTTCTTGTAAGAAGAAAGACATCTGAGCTTTCCAGATGCACAAAGGACCCAGAGCAGACACAGCAGAGTTGGGATCATGGAGGTCAAACAGAGACATATTACTTCTCCTCTGCGCTGACGCATCATTTATACTCTGGCATTTGGGAGCATTGGGCTGAATATGAAGAACCAGTGCTCCGTCATAAAAGATTATCTGCAAAGCTTTAGAGAAACTACCGCAGCACAGAAGATAGAACTGGTTTGCATGAGTATGAGAGGATCACATTAACCTAAATAAAGTCCCTACAAACATTTTTCTCAAGGGGTGCATGGTTCAGTGTTACAGTAGCTTCCTAAATGGAGTGTACTGTACTTGTCACATTTCTGACTTGGTAACATTTTGTTGTAGAACGAAACTGTTTCCACCAAAAGGGCAAACGAAAGAATTCATAAAAGTTATGCTTTTTTTTTCCTACAGATTTGGGAGTACAGCCGAGGGCTTTGGAGAGCCTTTCAAGATCCATTTTCTGTGCAGAATTCCTTGTGTGTGATCCATGTCCATTAGGGTTTCCTTTTGGTTTTCTGTTTTCTTCCCTCCATGCAATAAATGTTCAGTAAAGTGATAAGGGTTGGAATGGTGGCTTCATTCTAAGCACTGTTACCTCACATCTCCAATGTTGGGGGTTCGAATCTTGTCTCTAGTCTGCATGCTTGTAGTTTGCATGTTCTCCCCAAGCTTAGTGGGTTTTCTTCAAGTACTCCAGTTTCTTCCCACAGTCCAAAGATATGCGGCGTAGGTTTCTGATTGTCATTTCCAAACTGCCTGTAGTAAATTGGCAGTGTGAGTGTGTGTATACCAGAGATTGAGGTCATCAGAAATGTAACTTCCCTTACAGCAAGTCAGAGGTCATTGCAGCCAACCATCGCTTAGAGATGTCTGCATGATGAATGGATGGATGAATGGAAGAGAGTGGATAGTCTGTGATAAATTGCTACTGAGAAAAGATGATGGTGGGAATTTGTAGTGTGCATGGACCAGCATCCTTTCCAGTCTGTACTCCAGCCATAGATTCCAGAATAGCCTCTGGACTGGCTGGAACCCTGACCAGGATAAACTGGCTACTGAAGATGAATAAATGTCACAATTTCATTCTTAGGAAAAAATGTGAAGGTTTTTATGAGGATTATGATTAGATGATGTTCATTTGACCAGAGTTTCGCCTGCCAAGTACACGCCTGCCAAGTAGACCTCCTTTTAGAAATAAGACACCGGGTAAAGGCCATCTGATTAGATGACTGTTTATTGAGGCAGAAAAATCAAATGTGAAACATATGAAGCAGAAAGAAAGAAGTCCATTTTTTTCCTCAGGTGCTTATTCTTTGTGGTAGCACTCTTTTATTTAGAAGTCTCTATTGATTTCTACGCTGTAACACCCTCGTTTAAAAAGCATTAAAACAAAATTGTGTTAAGCCTCCAGGTAGGATTAAAAAAAACTACAATAACAACAAACACAAAACTAAAAAAAAAAAAGAAAAAAAATCCACCACCCTTCACTAGCTACTATTCTAACAATGTCAGGGCTCACCCAAATCTGCTCACAAGACCATTTGCAAATAATTACCATCAGCAGATTTATTTCGCTCATCGCCCAGGTTTTTAATTAAATAACATACCAAAATTAATTAAGATTACATCCCCTAGCTGGGCTGAATCAAATGATTGCACCTCTCCCAGCGTGCATGTCCTGGAAGTGAATTCTCTGAAAAAGCAAGCATGGAGGTGGGGGTCATGTAGAAAGGGCTTGCTCTATGGTGTGTGTGTGTGCTGTGTGTGCGTGTGTGTGTGTGTGTGTGTGTGTGTTTGCTCTTTAATTCCTCATGAATAAATGAACTGAATCACTTTTGCCCCTCAGTTGAAGCAATACTGAAAATAAGATCATTAGTACATTTCTGAAATCACTCCAGATGAACATGAGATGTGCATAATGATAAAAAGAATATGTTTGTCTTGCACAAAAAATATTTTTAAAAAATCTAATATTTTGTGCTGAAATACCCCTCAGATAAAGAATCTTTTATGCCTCACATTTTGTTTCACTCCTCCTTCAAAACATACCGTTTCAGTGTCTATGTAAATGAGCTACTGCTGAGACGCACCCCCCCCCCTCCAAATAATAGAGGAAAATGTCTAATTGGCTCAACTAATACAAAAAAAAAAAAAAAAAAAAAGACAAAATATTCAAATGTCCAAAATTGACCAAAAAGAGAATTTTGCATAATAAAATCCCGTAAAATCCAGAATCCATAGGGGTTCTTTGGTTATCTCTTTGGGGAATCCAAGCCCAAGGTTCTATACTATAATGCTGTTGGGTTCTCACACCTGATCGGTCAATAGGTGTTGATTAATTTTCTTAAACAGCAGCTATAAAAAATCAAAATCACATGTGTTTTCTAATACTGTACATTATTGCTTACAACAAGAAAAACTTTACAGGATGTTTTGTTATAGAAAAATAATCAACATCAGGGTAGAAACACTATCAGGACTCAAAGTACATCTTCAGGTTTCAATCATTATCTTTAACCACATGACACCAGTCAATCACTAGTCATTATTAGATTTTAAATGCATATGTTTTCCTAGAGTTCCTTCCTCAATGTCATCCACCTACAGTATATATCCTTTTCAGTTCTAATATTCCTTGTTCATTGTCAAACAGTCTATGAGTTTCCATGATGGAGATGTCTTCCATGATTTATTAATGTGCTATACAAATTTTAAGAAATACAGTTATGTTCAAAAGTTCATAGCACCTTTATTAATTCAATGTATTTTTGTTTAAAAGAAAATTAAAAACCATCTGACCATAGCAGGTCCATGTATTAGTCAAATTCAACCACAGACAAACAACATAACTTTTTTTTTCATTATGCAATTATTTATTTAAAAGAAATGAAGCCAAAAAGGAAAAAAACACATTTCCTCATTACATTATAATATTATCAGTCTCTCACTTCATCGTGGAGGAACTTTTAGTCCATTTCTTTTTGCAACTTTGCTTCAGCTTATTGACATTTTTATGCATACACATACAGTATGCACGGCTGTATTAAGGTAGCACCACAGCATTTTAATTGGGTTGAGGTCTGCACTGAGCCTTAACCAGGTCATTCCAAATCCTTATTTATTTTATTTTTCAGCTATTATTATGTGCTTCAGATCATTGTTCCATAGCCTGACCAAATTTTACATTCAGCAGACACCCTTATTGTGCTCAACTTACATTTTTTTCTCATTATATATCTGAGCAGTTGAGGGTTAGGGGCCTTGCTCAAGGACCAGAACAGAGACAACTTGGCAGTTGTGGGATTTGAACCTAGGACCTTCCAAACTGTAGTTGAATGCCTTAACCACTGAGCTACAGTACCGTGAATTTTAAGATGTTGGAGAGATGGCCTCACATTTGCCTCAAGAGTCCTCTGAGTTCATGATCATTTCAATGATTGCAAGATGCCTAGGTCCTGTGGCTGTAAAACAAGCCCAAATCGTCACCCCTCCACTGCCTTGCTTGACAGTGGGTATGAGGTGTTTCTGCTGAAATGCTGTTTGGTTTTCGCCAAGCAACACTGGGCATCAAGGCCAAACAACTCCACTTTGGTCTCATCTGTTCATAGGACATTGTTTTAGAAGTCTTGTGGTTTTTTAGATGCAGTTTTGTGACATTTTCCTGGAAACCCTTCCAAACACACTGTACAGTTCAGTCTTCTTCTAATTTTGCTGTCACAGATTTTAACATTTAACAGGCTTAGTGAGACCTGTAGAGTCTGAGATGTAACTCTTGTTTTGTTTTGTTTTTTCTTCCTCTGAGCACTGTCTGAGAAAAAACTGTCAGAAACTGTCTGTCACTGCTTTTCACTTGTGAATCATCTTTCTCACTGTTGAATGTTTTCAGATTGATGTGCAGCAACAATTGCTTCTCTAAGACAGTTTCTTAGGTCTTTCCATCTTAGCATTGGGTTAACACACGCATGAATGCTCCAGATCAGCAAACTGCCAAAATGTTGTTTTCATAGAGGTCTGCACACCGGCTGATGATCAATTAATCAAGGGCTGATGATTAGCAGCACCTGGCTGAAACTTATCCTCTTAAATCCTGTAGAAGGAAGGTATTTCTTAGTATTACTCCCTTTTTAGGGGGGGGTGGAGTCATTTTTGTTAAATTAATAATGGCACGATGAAAAAAAGTTATATTTTGTTGTATATCATAGGTTGTATTTGCCTGATACTGAGACCTGCTACTACAAAAAAAAAACATAAAACTTAAAAGAATTAAAAGAGTTGTACTAACTTTTGAAAATGACTGTATAAAAGTCTTCCTGATCAGGATAATAGTGGATCGGATAGCAGGCCATCAGCTGTACTGTCATTTCTATTTAAAAAAAAAAAAAAAGCATAATAATCATGACGCCAGATTCTCCTCATCAGCCTGAGCCGGACCCATGATGAAGCGCTGTCTGATTACTGGCACACGGCCTGCTTCCCACCAGCGCCGTGTGTGGGAAAGTGTTTGAGTCTCCAAGGGAGGCAGAATGATTGAGAAAGATGGGAGCGATGTGGCGATGAAGAGTGTCCTACAGCACACTCAAGTCAAATATCAGAGCGAAGGATCTACTTGAACAGAAATAACCACATCCTTGTGTGATCCAAGAGTCGTACCATGTCGAGGATGAAGAAATAAAGTGCTGTGATTTTTTCCGGGACTGCAGCTTTTCTCTCTCTCTCTCTCTCTCTCTCTCTCTCTCTCTCTGAGATTGATGTACACACTCTGTAATCGAAACAGCTGCTGAAAGATTATGGGCAAATCTAAGTATGAGTGTGTACTGTATGTGTACTGTACTGTATGTCTCGTGATCATGCAGCATATGTTCTCCAGTCCTAAGGAGTCAGATAAAATATAAAATGCAGGTAATAATATTGATAAATAATGTACGGACGTGCAAATGTAATTGCATTAAAAACAAAAAGAAATAATAACTCGGAATCCAAAGAGGGGAATGTGTAAGCATTCTGCAGAAGGGGATAGAAAAAGAAATATAAGTATAAGAGAGAGAGAGAGAGAGAGAGAATGTGAGTGTAGAGATATATTGGCAGCTCTTGTGCTCTGTACCCGGCCTGTCTGTTAGTTCCGGCTGGCTGATCTCACTTCATCTCTCATCACTGTGATATCCGCGTGGAGAACGGGCCGCTCTCCTGACCACTGCCACCATGTCGACTCGCACAGGAAATGTTTCCTGATTCCTGATCCCAGCGACGCTGCATGAATATGCATTCATCTGCAAACACTTCTCGTCCTGCAGACTTGTCATCTTATCATGCACTCTGAGCCCCACGTCGACTGCTTCCAACATTTCTGAAGTGTCTGAGCGAAGTCAACAATCTGTTTTAAACAATTCCTTTGTGAAAAGTGAAACAATACAATACAAACTTTGTATATTTGGTTCCATTTTCTTATGAGCATGAATGGAGATTATGTCCTTTCTGATCTCAGAGGAGCAATGTGGCATAAACATGCTTAAAATAGAGAATTCTGGCAATTCCCACTCTGGTAAAGATAGATAGATAGATAGACACTGTATCGATCCCGAAGGAAATGGAAATTCCAAACATCCAGAAGCAATTAGGACAGTACACAAAGGCAGGTTTGTTGTCATGATTGCACACTATAGAACTTATGTACAGTATAGTCAATAGACACAGCATAAGGTGAGAGATGACCAAAGTTACAGTACTAGTATATTGCTAGACCAATATATACAGTATAGGCCGCATGGTGACATGGTGGTTAGCACTATAGCACTGTAGAAGGTTGAGGGTTCGATTCCCACTTCGGGTCTGTGTGCGTGGAGTTTGCATAGTGGGTTTCCTCCAGGTCCTCCGGTTTCCTACCACAGTCCAAACACATGCAGGTTAGTTTAACTGGCATGCTGAAATTGCCTTGTGATGGACTGGGACCTTGTCCAGGATATACTGTACCATGCCTCGTGCCCAAAGACTCCTGGGATAGACTCCTATCATTTTCTAAGCCGCAAGTAAGAAAGATGAAAGAGTACCATGATGTTTGTAGAAGAACCTAAGCCTAGATCTCTGAGTCCACATTCCCCTGTCTCTGTAGAGAAGTGTTAAAAAGCTGAATGGCTCTGGGGATAAAGGATTTAGTCAGTTTTTACAACTCTGGTGATCAGAAAAGCATTATGCTGATGAACTCATGGACTCAACCTCTCTGTGTGCTGTTCAGGATGATCTGTCCCTTTAATAGCAGTTTAGCATCATTACCATTGTTAGAGTACTGTAGCTGAGCACATGCATCACTTCAGGATTTGATTGCTCAGTCATGTCCATGTGTACTGTAAATACATACATACATACACCGATCAGCCATATAATTAAAACCATTAACATTAAAACCACTTAATGTAGGCTTTAGATTCCCCTTATGCCACTGGGTTAAGCCTGGCCCGTCAGGGCTTGAATCTAAAGGTCCTCCTCGGCTGTAGTGTCTATCGCCAGAATGTTGGCAGCAGATCCTTTGGATGCTGTGGATGGGGCCACCATTGACCAGGTTGAGGTGCTTTAACCTGCACATACCTTGGGCTCTCAATCTGATTGGGAAATGGGAAGTTTTGAAGCCAGCTTGGGAGTCTTGGGCACCTTGCCTGCTGGGCCCAATGCATGGTGGCCTGAGATGCGTTGGCTGTTTGGGTGCCTTTCTTTCATGGCCAGTATTGACTTTTTTTCATCCATTTGTGCTGCATTGGCTTTTTTGAGAGATCGGACCAGATGGGGTGGTCTTTAGTTCTTGCAGGCATACAGTAGGTGAGCCTTGGGCACCCATGATCCTGTCACCAATTTGCTGGTGTATAATTAGTGATCAATGGTGTTCAGTTCACCTGTCAGTGGTGTCCATGTTGTTGCTGATCACCATATGATGCACCATCCTACAAATATATAAATTAATTTGTATTTTCAGCCTGCGGTTTGAGGTCTATAATCAATGCTGAATGTTCACATCATTGTCAGTCCCATATTCAGTAACTCTGTTGACATGCACTATTGATTAAACGGTAATTTAGCCTGGAAGTCCACTCTGACACTCTGGACTACGATTTCTTCCAAACCGATGAGCTCATTGATCCACTCTTTCCCTGTGTTTGCCCAAACAGTAGCCTGCTTGCTTCTGCAGCAAGATGGGAAACATCATCATATGATAGCATTTCAAACAGATGTGTTTCCGCCGCTCCGCTCCAATTAACCCGACAGACCCTCCGAATGAATTATTTACAGCCGAGAGCTCGCAACATGACCCTTGCACCTAGCAACAACATACCTGCCTCACTTTGCCCTGAAACAAAACACAGCAACAAACCAAAGCAACAGCAACAAAAAATGAAACATTAAGTATATTTTATTAGAGACCTCTTGAAATGCTTCAAGAAAGCAGATAGCAACCCATACGAGTTAATTGTGCGAAATTATATCGCAGCGTTAGTTAGTTAGTTGGGATTCTCCCAACTATTCCGATGAGAAAAGTGGCTACCTGGTACAGGTGTTGGTATTGGTACCACTTGTAAAGATTAGTATAAAAGGCTGGGGTGAGGGTGAGGGATGGGGGGTCAATTCAAGTCGTTTTATCTCACAGCAGAAAAAAATGAGGAAAAATCTTAATCTTTAATTAAAATAAATGTATTTAAAAGGAACCAAAATCGTCATCAAGAACTAATTAAAATATGCTCCTCAATTATTGGCAGGTGCATTTTTCTAATCTTTACAAGGGGTGGCAATAATTATGAAAGGCACCATACGCTTGAGTTTCATTTATTTTGCGTTCAAGGACTTTTTTTTTTAAAGGTGCAAAAAGAAGTAAACTCAATTGAAGTCAAACTTTTGTACAAACACCTTTTTTTCCTTTCTTTCTTAAATTTTTTTAAATTTAATAATATAATCCCGAACAGTGTATTAATTGAATGTGGTAAAATCATTAAAATACAATGAATAGAGGAGTATACTAAAGGAGTCAATATCACATGTTATGACCGTGTTGGGAAACTTCATGGGTTAAGATTCAAATGAAGCAAAAAGGCAAGGAAAAACGTATGCTATAATCGTTAGTCTGGTTAGTATTCTCACTAATCCAGTGCTTCTAAACAAGTCAGTTGGGAGTGTGTGTCAGGTGGTGTGTGTCTGTGTATGATGAGTACCATCAGGAGATCTTGTTCTGATTGATAACGACCAGCCGCTAATCCACTCTGCCAAGGTGCCGGTTTGTTTACAGATACAATTCCTGTCAACTTCATTCTTAACGATTGGACCAAGGACAGGAAGGCGCCGCTTAACGACCCGCCTGGAACTCGACTTCGTATCACTCATACTGAAATCGCGCCGCAACACTCCGGATTACTCGCAAGTGTCTTGTTACGCTCCTTGTTTTTTCTCGATTCATTTATTGGTAGCAGTCCAAGGCTTCTGACTGACATAATAGCGTGTAAGGTATATCCCAAAAGTTTGGGTTTCTGTTGTGCCAAGTACCACTTCGTACCGAGTGAAAATGGCAATCATGCTCTGCTATAAGAGCAATAACACACTTCAGGGCACGCTGCTATAGAGAAATAATTCGTCTGAATTGGAAACACAAAAAAGCTTTGTTGTTTTGTTGCTTACACATTATTATATCAGAGAGACGTCAATAAAGTAAGTTAAACTAACAGTAATGATTAAAAAAAAAGCCATGCTTATAATTTACCAATAACCAATTTCTGAACCAATTCACTTTTTTTTTTTTTCGCATTCATGCAACATCATAATACGAGGGGTGTTCAAGTGAAACAGTGATTTTTGATGAAATGTCTGGTGAATAAAAGCGTAAAGCCGACTGACATTTACAGAACACTTCAAGCACTGTACAGCGATGAGACTCTTAGTACTGAATTAATAATAACTAATTATCTGTTAGCTGGACTAATATTTTTCAAAATCATTGTCAGCAGCCTTGATTTTTATGAATCTTACAAAATTGAATTTTATGGAGCTAGGGAAAAAAAAGGTTTTGGGGAAATTCCCACTTCCCATAATTTTCAACCTTGAAAAGAATAAATAAATAAATAAATAAATAAATAAATATCTAATATTTAGATATTAAGGGGCAGTCAAGTCAAACCAAGCCTTTTAATGCAACTTTTGAATGTAGTCATAAAACTGATTGACATTTACAGAAGACTAAAAGCACAGTACAGCGATGAGACTCTTAGCCGCAGTAAAACATTTGAATGGTGCAATTTAAAGAAGAGTGAAAGTCTTTGAATGATGACCCTGGGCGAGGTGGCTCGGAGCTCACTTCAGTCGTTCCCGTGAACATTCAGCTACTGGAATGTCTGATCCTTAAAAATCAACAAATAACTTGTTACTAACTTGCAGAAGATAAATATCTGTGGGAACCGTACACACAATCATTCACCAACAACACTTGTATACAGAAACTCGTCTGTGAGTTATTGCCACATCCCCGTACGGTCCTGACCTCCCTCCAAGCCATTTTCACAAATTTGCCCATTAAAGGAGTTCCTGGGAGGCCAGCATTTCAGAAATGAAGCAGGAAGGCCGTTCATGGCTCCAGCACACTGAGAAACCTTTCTACCTTGATGGTATCCAAGCACTAGTGAATAGCTGGGATAAGTGTATTAGTGTAGCAGGGGATTATATAGAGGAATAAAGGAAGTTTTTATTCTCATAACTGTGTTATGTTATTCTGCAAAAGTTCTGCTTTGACTTGAATGCCCCTGAGACATTTTTCAAAATGGCTGCCGGGCCTTTTAAGAACACTAGTCTGGTATCTGGACCCAAGATGTAAATCGAATCACACTGGGCTCCTGTTGAAATTTACACTCCTAAGGACCTTCTTGACTTCATTCCAAAAAGCATTTTAGAGAAAACTATAGTCGATCATGAGTAATCTTCATGTCAGGAGCCAATGAGTCTAGCAACGTGCCACGTTAATATACAAACACATCTATTTTTGGCTCTTCCAGAGGATATTAGCGAGCCGGATGTCATTTATATATGTACATTAAACAGCCCTATAAGCTGTGCTGTGGCATTTAAAAAATGGCATCATATTAATGAAAGCGAATAAACACGAACATGACAGACGCGAAAGAATTGCGAGTCCCACTACACATCCTGCACAGCGCTCTGCCTCACAAAATCTCCCGACAAGCCTCCGAGTCCCAGAGTCCCTCAAACCGAGTTCCGGTTTTGTGTGTGTGTGTGTGTGTGTCTGGATGAATATGATGGATAAGCCACGGCACTCGCATTAACTCGACGCTTTATGCATTTAGTCGAGTCCCCTGGCGTCCCCAAGACTGCAGGGCTTTGTTTATTCCACAGCCTCGATATTAAAGTACAATTAAAAAGCTTCCAGAAGATGATGCACTCAAACCGACGCCCCTGGGCAAATCAAAATTCCCCGTCTCCGTAATGTAAAAAGTACACACACACACACACACACACACACACACACACACACACATTTCTCTCTGGGCTTCGTGTAATGATTCACAACATTAGCCGTGATATTCTATCAGTTTCTCATATATTGTTTTTCAGTTTTTCAGTTCATCTCCCTCTCACATACACATTCACACACCATTGTGTCTGCGTGATTTAGTCATTCCTAAGCACAAATCTGCAATAAAGGGCCTAGAAGCAGTATGGCCAGTTATTTGTAGTATGTTAAATGACCTTCAACCTTAATGGTAAACCAGTTCCATGCGCCCACACACACACACACACACACACACACACACACAGATAATAAGCTGATTTTGGGAACATAACAGGCATGGCATATCACCAATCTGTTATCATGCACCTTATCACAGCAGTGTCAAATTCTAGGGTGATACTTGAGTATCACACACACACACACACACACACACACACAAAGAGAGAGACAGAGAGAGACGTCAGATTGACATTTTTCTTTATCACATCCACATATCTGCCTTTTCCTGTCTCCAACGAGGATTCGTGTCAGATTAAAAATGATCTTCCTTGTGTGTTTCCGATTCGCTGTCAGAGATTCCTGTAGCAGTAACCTCGCATACATCAAACAAACATGATCACATGAGAAATCAGGACAAAACCAGCACTAATGTCAAAGGATATTTAGCTATTTAGCTCAGACCCTCAATATGAGGCAGTCTGTAGTGCAGGAATTTCTGTAGCTAGCTAGTTTACCTTCTAGCTATAATCCTAGTGAGGTGGAATTAAGTAACATGTAAAGTAGTTTATAATAAGCTAATAGCGTTATTAGCTTGCTTGCAAATTGTGTAAATTGTGTACTAGCTAGTACAAGTAAAGGTGTAACTCACAAAAAGTGTAATTAGCCAGGCCACAAAGGTTTTTGTAGCTTAATGAGTAAAGGTGTAATTCGCTCACTCAGTACAGACGTAAAACGCTAACTCAGTGAAGATTTAATTAGCTAACTCAGTAAGGATGAAACTAGCTAACCCAATAAAGGTGTAATTAGCTAACTCATTAAACATGTAATTAGCTAACTTGGTAAAAGTGTAATTAGCTAACTCAGTGAAGCTGTAATTTAGCTAACTCAATAAAAATGTATTAGCTAACTAAGTAGAGGTTTACTGTATGTAGCTAACGAGGAAAAGTGTAATTTGCTAACTTAGCACGTAAATAGCTAACTCAGTGAAGGTTTAATTAGCTAACTCAGGAAAAGTTTAACTTGCTAACCCAATAAAGGTGTAATTAGCTAACTTAGTTAAGGTATAATTAGCTACCTTGGTAATTCTGTAACTAACTCGGTAAATGTGTAATTAGCTAACTCAGTGAAGTTGTAATGTAGCTAACTCAATAAAAATGTATTAGCTAGCTAAGTAGAGGTTTATTTAGCTAACGAGGAAAAGTGTAATTTGCTAACTCAGCACGGAAATAGCTAATTCAGTGTAGGTTTAATTAGCTAACTCAGGAAATGTTTAACTTGCTAACCCAATAAAGGTGTAATTAGCTAACTTAGTTAAGGGATAATTAGCTAACTTAGTAATTCTGTAACTAATTAACTCAGTAAATGTGTAATTAACTATCTTTGTAAATGTGTAATTATATAACTCGGTAAAGTTGTAATTATGTAACTCATAACTCATAAAGGTATAATTAGTTAATTCAGAAAAAAATGCAATTAGCTAACCTAGTAAAGGTGTAATTAGATTTCCAGTAAATATGTAGTTAGCTACATTATTGTAGTTGTTATTAGCTAACTCATGTTGCTGGATACTAAACAGACAAACATAAAGGTGTAATTAGCTAACATAGTAATTGTGTAATTAACTCAGTAAATGTTTAATTAACTAACTCAGTAAGGTGTAATTATCTACATTATTATAGTTGTAATTAGTGTAGCTAACTCATGTTGCTGGATACTAAACAGACAAATTGAACAGCTATTTTAACACGATTGGCTGTGAGATGTCACCATGCTTCCTCTAAGTTTCTCATTGAGAGCTCTCTCATTCTCTCTCCCTTCTTTTTTTTTTGTTGACCAAAATGTCACTACCTCTAGTTCCAATTCCTTCACATGTGTTTTTATACCCAATCACATTATACAACTTTCAGCACAGAAATGCCATTATTAGCTGCAAAAACCAGCACAAGCTCTGCATCTGGCCTTCTTTTTTTTTTTTCATCTTCTCACCTGAACATGAACAGCTAACAAGCTGCCATTCATCCTCCCGAGTGAATCAGTGCAGGAAGAGGGCTGTTCATTTTGCTGTCATTATGGACTAGCAAATACGTACATACTGTACAGCATGACAACCTGCCTAATATTGAGTAGGTTCCCCAATTGGCCACCAAAACAACGATGCACTGTGTGTTCTCACACCTTTCTCTCTAAGCCAGCAGTGAACTTTTCAGCAATTTGAGCTACAGTATGGCAGCACTTCTATTGGATCGGACCAGAGACCTAGTCGATATCGTATATTATAGTATATAGTGTATATTAATTGTCAGCGTTTATATTAATGAGAGATATGGGTCATGTGGAAATGTGTGTGAAAGAAAAAAAAAACATTTCTCACTTGTAAGGTGCTGACAGCATACGTGGATGCTCATGTATCCACCATGTCAAGTAACACACTCGTTTTTTATTCATGACCTTATAAACATCAGCGAGGGACATGTGTCTTTTTATTACATGTCATGCTTTTCCACAGCGCCTGCAATTTTTCATAAATATGTATTATTTTTCATCTCTTGTGTCTTCAGGTTGCCATGTACCTACGATGAAGCGGACAGTCTGGTCCCTTCGCAATCCCATAAGCAATTTCCACATTACACTAGGTCATTAGCGGAGTGGCCCACAGAGCCGGAGTCCATGAACAAAAACATGGGCTCTCATTGATATTCATCTCACTACTACATCTCTTTGTTGCACACACACACACACACAGGCATTCTGATTCATTTGGCTTGTTTGATCAGGGTTTTTTTTCCTCCTCTCTGTGACAATGAGGATATTAATAATTAATAGCGCAATACTCCTTTTTGATTCACTCATCAATTTAAAAAGCCCAAACAACGGCCTTGCATCTCTCGCCATGGAGGCTCTTCGGGTGTGAGTTCGACGTTCGGAGTAATGAGGGAAAATAAACCGTAATCTCCGCAAAATGAGTTTGCGTCATGCAGATCTCTGAAGGTGACTCCGTTTATTTTCTCTAAGTTGGTGACACTCCCTGCTCAGGACACTTGTATATATGGTGGTCATTAGTTCCCGCCTGCCATTTATCAAAGTTTGCAAAGTCTGATCTTAAAAAGCACGCCTTCCTGCCAGGACAAGTTTGATCCCAGAAGTGGGCGGGTACAGAAACCATAAACCCGTAACCACTAAAATACGCAGAGGTACTTGAGAGTGATGGACTGAAGAGCGTGGTTTCATTCCATCATCAAAAGTATTTTGTCTGCTTTATAAACAGCTATTTCTTTGCAGATTATCACTTGATTTTCTTACCACTTCCTACTGAAGTACATAAATGGGATGTTTGAATTTTATTAGCATGTCAGACTTGCTCTAAATCATTCTCATACATCGTTCCATTACTTTAAACTTTGTCGCCATGCTGGCAGCAAACCAACAAGAACTTCCTGAGCTTCCTGGAAAATGTTATTTTTTTATTTATTTAGTTATTTTTATTCATTTTAAAATCCACACTCTATACTTTGGATTCAGGTTGTTTTTCTTTCCTGTTCCTCGGGATGGTCGTGGGCATTTCGGATTCCATGAACGTCACCAGAAGAATATTTTGCATTTATCATCAGGGGCATGGTAAATTAATTACGCCCCAAAGATCCCACACGGTAACCCCCGGGATCATAGTTCAACAAATGAGGTCGTTAAAACGCAACGGTCCCATTTCCCTAAACTGCCTATGACATTTAAATGAGCTAAAAGTAGATATATTACACCAAATCCAATTAGGTTTGCTGTTAATCCATGAAACTTGATGTTTAACCGAGTTCAGAAATTTTCATTGGCCTGAAATAAAAAAAAATGTATAAGGAAAAGGATTAGTGTTACTGAAATATATTCCGTTCAATATGTGTGTGTGAGAGAGAGAGAGAGAGAGAAATAAAGCTGATTATTCTGTGACCCTGAAAGCACAGCGGTCAGGAGGTGTAATACATTTTTTACAGAATTTAAAGACAAATTATAGATTACATAAAGCTGCACATACTCAGCAAGTATTATGTTCATTCATTCAGCTTCAGCATCCTGCCCTGAGCCAAAGAGTCTGATCTAGGGATGCTGAGGCAACTCAACTCAGGAATACACCGATCCATCTCAGATTGTCACAACCACACTCATTTAGACAACTTAAAAGTTGTGACTTTACTCAGAGGTATTATTTTGGAAAGGAAGCTGGAGAGAATTAGGTTATGCTATTTAGAGACAGGACCCTATTTATTTGTTAGTGATGCTCAAGCTGAACAGCCAAACCTTAGGCTACATGAAGTTGTCCTCATCCAACTAATTGATTTAGTATGATAAAAATCAAGCGTTTTACATACAGTAAATGTGAACATGTTAGTCTGAAATACCGAACTTGTATTAAATCGACCTTCTTGAAGTCGGACTAGTCTAGCTTCTCCTAGATGCTCTGCACATGCTCCACAGTTCCCACCCTGGAAGTTGAGCAACATGTGTAACAGCAGAAGATACTGATATCAATATGGCGATGATGTCTGGCTTTGGATAACACTATAAACACAACCGATAGAGTGTATCTCCTTTTGCATATACCTGTATGTTTTTCACTACTCTGCATGCTACCAGTTAGCCTCTACCTAACTTGTTTTCCAAGTTTGGTTTATTTGTGCTTGTATAATAAAACTAGAGCAGTAGTCCAATTTAACAGCCTAGTCGAGCTACAGTATAACCATAACTCGGTTTAACTCTGCATGTATACTTACTGAGTGGCTGGTTACTCCTGAGGACTCAGCAGATCTTCTACATATACCATTTAGCAGTGGTCTTCCACCAGAATCCACAGTTGAGTCTGTTTGTTTAGTCAGTTGATCATGCTCTTGAAGCTAAAGTATCATTAGATGTGGGTTATGTGATACAGACTGGTCACCTTGACCATTGTTTATATTTCTAGGACTATCCTTTTTATTGTTCTACTAAGGTGTCTTAACTGCATTTTAGAAGCTACCTGGATTGGATGTTTTCCTTCAAAGTTAAATACCATCCCACATGTTCCTGACAGTATTTGTCCATTTGACCCAATACAGAATTAAGTGTAATGTCTGTATTAATGCCAAATATGTGCCGGAATGGTGGAATGACCTTATCTACCTAGCTATCTACCTAGTCCTGACTTCCATGACATTTGAATATGAAACACAGGGTGGTAACCATAGCTCCACATTGAATTACTTTGCCAAGTTGGTAATTGAGAACAGTAGGCCATAACTGTGAATAATGCTACACATTGATTTTCACCAAAATATTGTTAACAAAGTCATCTGTCTAATGTGACATTTTGTGTAATAAACACCTTCTTGGGCATCTGCATCAGCCGTGAACCTTGCCTAGTGGATTGCTTGGTGTCTACGTTAGTAAGGATGATTTGGCTGTGATATGCTCTCCAAGGAAGACGCCATGGCCGCGGCTGAGCTCGAAGTGATAATTCACTGTGAGAGCCATTTTAGAGCATGCAAAGATGGCTGTGTCTGTCTGTCATTGGGCCCAATGCACCAAGACAATTACAAAAGCAAGCCATGCATATCAGTCATGTATTGACTGGTTTTTAAAAAGAATGAGAGAGAAAGCGAGAGTGAGAGAGGGAGTAGGAGGGAGAAAACCACCTTCTCTTACAATACAGCGTGCCAGCAACCATGACTTATATGCGGCTTTTACTAAATCTGTTCTGTCATGCATTTGAAAATTATGTAACAGAGTGTCCTTTTCATTACTCTTTCAATAAACTTAAACTATGATTTCATTTTTTTCCCTTCTTTTGAAATCCGTTTTTGAATTATTAGCACTGTCTGAAATGAACGGAATACAAAACGGCAAGGGAAGAAATCTTTTTTCCATGTTTTATTTCATCTCATTCTCTCTCTCGACTTTGCTTAACCGCGTAACAGGACACAAAGGTAAAATGAGAGGAGATGTTAAGAAAATTACAAAGTCGAGAATGACGTAACATTTGAGAAAGTCGGGTGCAATAAGGTGGAAGCCATTAACGCGGTTGAAGATTAGAAGAACAACAATTATAAGCAGAAAATAACAATAAATTGTACGTCTATCTATTCTCCAAGATCCCTTGCTCTTGCCCAATTTGCAAGTAATACCGAAAAGATAATGGGTTCTCAACAGTACAGCTTGTAGATTGCATAGCTCATTAAAAAAAAGTTAACTTTGCCTAATTGAACAAAATACCCCTAGTGTCATGATGAATAGTGAATGTCAGGGGTGAAAGAAAAAAGTAGCTCAGGGGAACTACTTTGAAATCAAAACGGCGACTTTTTGTCTGCATCAGAGTTTGGCTAGTGCTCCAAATATTTGAACCCGATTTGAAGTCAATGTTGTCTAAACCTGAAAATGTTTTATTTATTTATTTACTTTTTACATTACAATTCTACAAGAGCGGTTCAGGTCAAAGGGGGACTTTTGATTTTGCAGAATAATTTTTGCAGAATAATTTTTGATTTTGCAGAATATTTTTCTAATCCTCTACTATACTAATGCACTCATCCCAGCGTTTCACTAGTGATTGGATATGCTGAAACGCTAAGGAATTCCTTTAATTGAAATGGCTTGAAGGGAGGTCAGGACTCCCAGCCGAGTTCCTGTAAGATGCAAGTTGTGTTGTTAATGAGTGTGTGTACAGTTTCCACAGACAGATATATTTCTTCTGCAACTTGGTGACAAGTTATACATAAATTTTCAAAGTTCAGACGTACTCGCTGAATGTTCACAGGAAAGACTGCGGTGAACTCCGAGCATACTGTACGTCATTCACGAACGTATGACCTTCTTTAAAATGCACCATTTAGATGTTTTACTTAAGAGTTTAAGAGTTTCATCACCTGTAAATGTCAATCGGTTATATGCTTTCATTCATTCACCAGAAAAGTCCCAGTTGAATTTAAACACCCCTTATGCATGACAATGTAAATTACAGTTTTTTTAAAAAGTAAGAATTACAGATATTATTATATGACTTGATTTTATTAATAGTTTTATTAATAGTATATAACAGTTGTTTTAAAAAGATTCAAATCTTTTTTAAAAAATCAACAAATTAAGATAAAATATTCCACTTTATTAACAGTAAATGATATGCTGTTTTTTTTTTCTTGAAAAGAAAGCGAAGGCTTAGTCCTTCTAGTCCATTTATTACCATTAAGCAAATAAAAACTATAACACAAAGACAAATTATAGCACACGTTATCTGATTTTCTTGAACTTTCAGTGCGCCTGTACACAGGCTGGAGCTCGAATCCAGGCAGATGATATCGTCACTGTTCAGCCTCACTTATTTTCAGAGCAGGACTCCATAAAGAAGTGTCTAATTACTGCAAATTACGCAGGCCGAAATCAAAGGCTTTGGAAAAAAGCAGAAAAAACAAAGTCATGAGTCATGAGCGGATTGTGTGCGTCCTGAAAGATAGCTGATCTCTCCCTGTCTCCAGGGGTTCAGCACAGCTGGATTACTCCTGTCACTCCTCTGAAGGAATGGAAAAAACGAAGACAGTGGGTGTCGGGTGAAGGGTGGGGGGGTTGAAACTTGATTTATTTAACTCCTGAACTAATTGAGCACTTTAAGAACGTCGGATTTTGCTCGGAAACGTGTTTTCCAATGAAGAGCTCGTTATTACGCGACCACAAGAATGAGTGTCGTTCATTACATACTTTGAGTCAAGCGCTTTTACGGGCTTAGCCAGGAATTGAATTACCCGTTTTATAGTTCCAGCAAGGGGACTTATATTCTCCCGAGTGGTTTTTGATGAAACGGATTTAAATTGACATGCAGCACATATTTCCATTTATACTCTGAACCTCATTTTGTACAAAAGAAGATTAAAGGCATTGTGCTAACTCAAATACTCGCAACGTCTATGCGAAACAATGTTCTGGGACTTTTTTTTTTTGGAGCTACTGTTCCTCAAACGGTCCACAAGGGAGGTGGGAGGGAGGGTATTGTGGGGAGGAGTGATCCATGTGGGGATGTTTCCCCCTGTAGATGTAATTTGCCCGCAGGATGATTTTGCCAAGCGGAAACTGAGGAACCAGTCAGAACGAACAATTGAACAGGGATATACCGTAAGTACTCCCTAATTAGGATTAATATCTCTGTCTGCAAGAATGCATGCAATAAAAAAATTTGCTCCAAATCTAACAGGGCCAGAAAGCAGTCGTAACAAAAGCCAAAAATAGCATGAACAATGGTGTTGTTGCCCTTATAGTGAATGACCAGTGGAGGCCAATGCATGGACAGCTGTGGAGATAATTAGCTAAGCTAACAGCTAAGCATGATGAACTCCCTGCCACAGTTTGTTCGGCTACAGACTGAAACACTAAAAGGTCGATCCTGAATCCACAGCCCAAGCAAAATTAGCTGCGAAGTCAAAAACAAAGAGCTCATCAGGACGACGCTCCCATACAGTACAGTATATAGTCTTGCGTGTTATTTACTCAAGGCTCAAGAATGCTCCCTAAAACTTCTGACATGGTAAGTCAGAGCAAATATCAAATACGCTCACTGCCTAATCATCTTTAGAGCACAGTTTTAACAGCCTAGGGTTTAACAGACATTTGCATCATTGACTCTATTTTAGAAAAGAGCGGCTTAGAGTGAGGATTTTGTAGCCTTGACCCGCTCACGCTGTTTGACCTAGCGCACCTCGAGCTTGTTTTTCATTGTCTTTTTCAGGCAGTGCTTTCTGCATCAGTGATCCTAATCCTAACAGTAGGCACTGTCACTCAAAACTCAAAAATATCTGGAAAGAAAACCAAATAATAAAAAAGTTGTAAAACTCTTTCAAAAACTGTTCTTGCAATGTTTTAGCAACATCCAGTGGTGTTACAGAGTGCCATTAGGATAGTAACTAACCTTCTGGAAACATGAAGCTATGTTGGAGGCGCGATATATACGATAGCCGTTCAAGTCAAACCAGGACTTTTGATTGTGCAGAATAACAAATCTCCCTTTTATTTCTCTATATAATCCCCTGCTACACTATTGCACTTATCCCAGTGTTTCACTAGTGCTTGGATACCATCAAGGTAGAATGTTTTCTCAGCACTCCGGAACCTTGATAGGACTGCTTTCTTCACGTCTGAGGAACTCCTTTAATGGGCCAAACATGTGGAAATGGCTTGGAGCGAGGTCAGGATCATACAGGGTTGTAGCAATAACTCCCAACCGAGTTCTCGTAATGTATGAGTGGTGTTGGTGAATGATGGTGTGCACTGTTCCCACAGACAGATGTGTCTATTCTGCAAGTTCGATTTTCAAGGATCAGACGTTCCACTCTCCAAATGTTCTGAGGAACGACTGCAGTGGGCTCTGAGCCACATCCACCTGGATCACCATTCGAATGTTCTACTGTGGCAAAGAGTATCATTACAGTCCTGTGCTTGAAGTCTTCTGTAAATGTCAATCGCGTTTACACCTTCAATCACCATTTATTTGTACGTCCCTCGTGTACACATTTATATTTATTTATCCTTTTCAATAATGAAAACTGGGAATTTCCCGAAGCTTACTGTCTCTAGAAAATGACTTCAAGCTCCATAAAATTCAGCTGGGAAAAATAATAAATAAAGGTGCTGGCAATACATATGAATAGTATTAGTCCAGCTAACAGAGAACATTATTAACACAGTACAGTAAGGTTTTAAGAATAATGCTCCTGCAATGTTCTGAAAGCATGTAATAATGGCTTGCTTCATAAACTGCAAAGAATGTAGCGCCTACAATGTCCCCAGGTTCCATAGCTAACATTATGCAGCTACGTTGTAAATTGCTGCAGCAACATTTTAGGGACATTATATAAAAACACTATATACGAACACCCAGAAATCTCAACAGATTAAATGCTCTTAAAACCAAAGCTGCCAACGCTGCAATTTAGCGATGATGGAACAAATGAGTTCCAGTTTGATTATTTATTCTAGTATGTTCCCAAAGCAGACCACTATAATACAATTACTTAAAAGTCTTCAAAATGTAAGAATAATGAGGAGGAAAAAAAGCATGCTGTGACAGTAATTATGCCCGCTGGGTGATTTCCCAAAGTTCTTTCTTACTTTTTTGACGGCACTGTATGGTAAAGTGGCTTTGCCTTTATTTACTCCAGGTGCCTTCTGGGTGAGGTGTCTTGATATGAAAGGGACGTCATGTTGATAACACCAAAAAATAAAAGCACATACAGGAAGTGTAAGGCCGTCCATGGTAAAAGATCATGAAACAGCAGGTGGAGAAGTGCTTTATTTAAAGCTGTCAGATAAAAGGTATGCAAGCCACAAACGGCATGTGTGCGCAAGCAGAACTGTCATAATCGCAGCAGTGCATTAATTGCGATCCCGTCACGGCAAAGTTAATTACAGGCACCAGGGACGGCACAGCAGCTTCGTTCCAGCGCTCCGAGTGTCACCTTTCATTACATTTCGCCGAACATTTAAATTCGACGCCACTCCTGTTGTCTTTGTGGCTTTGGATCAATGTAAACGTTCATTGTATCGCACCAAGGATTTGCTTCATTTCGCATGTACCTGATCGCACACGGCTCCGAACTTAATTACTGCCCGCAATTACAAGGATCTCGGGGAGTTTGACTGAAAGTCAAATTACAAAGGGAACAAAACATAGTCTGGATTGCGGGGGCACTCAACAGAAGGGAAGAGAAGGGTCATTAAACCGTCATTCAGATTCAAATGTCCTAAACGTTTAAAGCATCGTCTGTTCGGTTCGAGTGCTTTGCTTTTCTTGTCGGAGTTGTTTGTTCAAGATCTTTTATGGTCAGAATGGACAAACGGCTCGTGGCCCTTTTTTACAGGTCATGAGAAAAACGCCTCATTCAATTTCCTTTACCTCAAGAGCACTTTGATTAGCATATCAATTCATCACAGTCAGCTGTTCCACCGAAACACGGCCTACAACAAATCATACATGGACGTCTATGGCAGATCAACAACTGATAGAATTCATGGTGAGAAATTAAAGTTAGAAATAAAGTTAGAAATTGTTAAAAAAAAAAAAAAAAAAAAAGGTTTAAAAAATGGTGAGTCAACACTATAATAACTTTGGAGTGTTTTAATTACACAAATATTAAAGAAAAACCACCAAGAACCAGAGAGCATAGCTCACCGTGAAATAGTGAAATATGTGCTCAAAATTACTTAATGATACTTAATCTGACTCAGAATTATTACTGGAAACTCCTCCGGGGTGGGGAGTTGAGAATATCATTAATAATATATTGTATGAAAAACTTTGCTACCAAATCCCAATATCCAGAAATAATAATGACCTGGACAGCAAAACGTAAATTTGGGGCTTATCAGGAAACCAATCAATCATGTCATATGTAAACCAGTCACTGTTTATCAGCAGTTGGAGTTCATGAACGTACTAGACAATGGGACCCCACCACCATGCGCACTAGGCCTCTTTGGAATGCACACATTTTCTAAACAATATTTCAGCTCATGCAATGTTAAACATCTGTGGTGGTGAAAAGGCAAGATTCTGTAACTCTGTTTACCTTTAATAAATCAGATGACCTGTCAAGAACAGCTTGCGCCATCATCCATTAGCCTTTGGTCCATTAATACACTCTTAGCTAATAAAGATTACACATCTTTGGCTTGTACTTTTTGGGGGAACCATTAAAGGTCCCATGTTAAACCTGTAAAAACCTTACAATAGGTTTAGCAAGCGAAGGTATACTAATTCTCGTTAAAGAATCATGAATATACAAGGACTATACTGTACACAGAAAAAGTCACAAATTTTATGATTTCCTTCAGTCACCTTTATATTTGATTACAGCACATAATGTGGCAGCCAGCTCATGTGTAAAAATGATTCCTCATGCTCCCAGATCCACTCTTTCACATTTGAGTCCTGGAATATGGCCACGCCATCAGGGAAGAAAAAGTCCATGGATGTGCTCACGTGGTCATTCAGTACATTCAGGTCGTCAGCTGACTTCATTTTATTGCCGAGCCTAGATCTGACCAACTGAAGCAACCCAAGCAAGTGGTATTGACTGTTACCTGACCCAGTTTTCTGTTCTTGATGGGTGCATGATGGGTGCATCGCTTCATTCGCTCCCCATCTAACCCTGACGCACTGGAATAGGCTCAATCTGGACTCATCAGACCACATGACCATTTTCTATCACTCCAAAGTCCAATCTTTATGCTCCCTTATAAACTGAACATTTTTTTCTGATAAGTCTCAGTAACAAGTGTTTTTTTATGGACGCACAGCTGTTTAGTCCCAATCCTGTAAGTTCTCATCACATTGTGTGGATGGAAATGCTCTTAAATCCACTATTAAACATAGTTCAGTTTTTAAGTGATCTTCATTAATGGATTTTCCCAACCACATTTCTTCATCATTATCCTTCCAGGTTTTGTTAATATAGTGAAGAGTTCTGCAGTTCCATTAACTTGAAATCTCCTTAGTTGTTTTCTTTGCTTAATGCAATCCAATAATTATCATTTTCTGAAATGGTGACTTTTTTGTTGACCAGGCAGTGTACTGTATAAGGAATAATAAATGAATCAAATGAAACGTAACCTCACACTAAAATTGCAGTTAAGTCTGTACAGTATTTGTCACATATAAATGATTGCACAGGTAAATTCTTTGCTGCACATACAGTATCTAGTTTAAGAAATTGGGGTCAGAGTGCAGGGTCGGGCATGATACAGTGCTCCAACAGCAAACAGGGGTGAAGGTCTTGCTCAAGGGCAACAGTGGTAAATTGTTGGAGCTGGGGCTTTAATTGCTTTCCTTCTGATCTGTTGTAGTTGATGGTTTGTTCAAAAAGAGCCTGGATAATATATTTCTAGAACATTCTGCACAAAGTCATAGTGCAGAATGGCTTCCAAGGTTGTTTTTCCTGTTTTTTTCCCCCCTAACCCATAACCATAACCCTGATTCATCCTTATCTGCCATTGTATCCTGGTGGATGTACAGGCAATTCCAGGAACAATGGTGGCAAGGTGCAAATACCCACTGGATACTAAGCCTTCAGACCAGTGAACTTGTCTAGACCTAGGGGCAATCATCAATCGCCAGTCCAGCTCTTGACATGTCTGCGTGCAAAACCTGGGAAAAACCTGAAGGAAATCCTGAAACAGAAACTCCAAAAAAATAATAACTCCCATATAAAAATCGAACCAGAGGAGCTATTGTATGAGGAAGGTATGTGCCACCTTCAGCTTGGCCCTACCACAGTCGACTGTATAACTAGTACCGATGATCTTGCATCATAGTCGCAGTCACGACAAACACCATGTGCATGTCTTTGTCTCGTTTTTGTTCTTTATCCCTGTTTTGCCAATCATGTTGCGTGGTTGTGTCCACCTATTCTGTGTTACTCCTTGCAGTGTATTCTTGTAGCTCTGCCATGTCTAATGATGTTAATTCAATCCAAGTGTTCTTTTCCAAGTCATGTTTTGATGAACATCCAGGTTAAATAAGAAACTAGCTACTTTCATTATATTACACAATACCACTTACTGTACTTTAGCAGCTAAAAATCTTGAACATCCTACATTCTGAAATATCACAAAGTTCCAGCTTTACATCTAACAAAGCACTGACACTGGAGACTCCTTCCACAAATGTGCTGCGTGATTGAAAACATATCCATGTAGTTGTAATTCATCCCCAGGTAGAAGTTTAGCTGGAACATTAGTTTAGGAAATTTACTCGACACCTTCTTATTAGTCAGACTCGAGAATTCAGCAGTGCTTATTGTTTTGTCCACACTATTTTTGGCATTCCCTTAGCAACACACCACCAGTTGCCTCCATCTCTTTCTGACACCATCTGGTAGAACAGTTTGTGCATGGCAAATGTGAAAGCCTCTTTGGCTTGTAAAAGTCTCGAAGCCACATTTTGCTTCTGTTTATCCTCTTTTCTTTTTTTTGTGGGGGAGGGCTCTATGTGTAACTATAGCAACAGAGCACTGAACTAATGATTCTGAACCCAACATTCATATCCTATAAACACAAAGAGCCTAGGATGGCAATAATAGTCAGCACTCTAGAAACCCATTTGATCACAGCAAGTGCTAATGAGATGAAGTTATTTGGGCCCAGCGGGTCATGGTGGTGGCTGAGTTTGCTTTGGAAGTCTTCGATGTGGTTAATGGTGCTCTTTCGGACTCGCTGCCTCCTTCGTTCAGCCCTTAAACTAACGAAAAGCCTGGCTCTGCTTTTTATTGTCGACCGCATCTTTGTAGCCACCAAAGCACAGGAATTTGAAACTGCACAGCCTGCGGTTGCTTTCTTATTCACTTAAGGGTTTTTTTGAGGACCACGTCTGTTCTCCATCATATTTGTGGCCATGCCTGATCTCCATCATTTATTTTCAGGTGTCCCATCTGGGACTCTTTGCAACAACCGAGCAACGTAATTTGACCTGTGTAATTCATTTAGGCTGCTGGTTCCAATTTTTCAGCTATATTAGATCCTCGTTCCATAAGGGACTGCGTTGCTCATTATTCTTTTTTTGTCACGTATAAGACGAGGTTTTCTGCAGTAAGACCTTTTAATATGTTCAAGGGATGCATGTGTTCCCAGGGGAGAGTGGGTAATCTAATTTATATGCAGGTAGCAGGGTCATTATCATGCACTAAGTGGCAAAAGCCTCAAATGGAATCGGCACTGCAGAATCTATAGAGTCAGAGCTGCTGGGGTAAAGTGTGATGTTGCTGCATTCTTTTTTTTTTTTTTTTTTTTTTTACTTTTGCAGCGTTCCATAGTAGTATTGGCTGTTACCTGACCCAGTTTTATGTTCCTCCTGGAGTTTTCACAGCGTTTCTCAAGTGGTTGTATAAAGCAAGCAACAGAAAAAAAAAAAAGAAAAAAAAAAACTTCACCCAGAGAATCAACCCTGGCTTATATGCCTTCCTTCTTGCTCACACTCCTGAACGGCGAAGAAAAAGTGACACTTGGATGATAGTCGGAGTGGAATTGTTACTTGCCATAGAGTCCTGATAGGTCTTGAGCATTGTCCAACAATCTCTAATCTTCAAATTCTCTCTCTATTCCCATCCCATCTCAATCCTTTGCAATTTCTTCAGATCAAAATGGTGGCTCAGTGGGTTAAGGCTCTGGGTTACTGATTAGAAGGTTGATGGTTCAAGCTTAAGCTCCACCGATCTGCCGCCGTTGAGCGCTTGAGCAAGACCCTCAAACCTGTCTGCTGTAATACAGTACAGTACATATTAAATATCAAGGCTGACCATGTGGTCAGACCCAACCTCCTAATCTGGGATAAATGAAGATAAGAATGTCACTATGCAGTAATGTATATGTAACAAATGTGCAGGCAGTCACTCATGCTTTTTTTTTTTTTTTTTTTTAACAATTAACTGGCTTAAACACTTTGCTTGTCAAGGGACATTTTTTTCCCTTTTAATGATGCAACGTGTCTGCTATTTGGAATCTCATGTAGTCTTGGTAATACATATTAAATGTCCACATACACATTAGTTCATTTTAAAATAAACATTTGACCATTGACCGTGACATTTTCCATAATGTGCTTAATAGCAGTGGTTTTGGGGTGTCGTAATTGTTTTTTTGTTTTTTTTTAATGCAAGTTGGCTGACACGAAATCCTCCAACTTTTCTGACCTCATACTGTTTACTGTCAATGTTTCAGAAAGTCCTAATGCTGGTATTACTCAACTCTGTAATTGAATAAAGTTGCAGTGAATCGGATAAAGTCGCCTCAAGGATTACACCACAGCATGTTAAAGAAAAAGAAAAAAAAAAGAAAATTGGAAGCCTCTATTGGGGAAAACAAGCCTATGTTCAGTGCTTTTAAAGAGTGAAGGGGCTTTGGACGAAGCAGCTGGTTCTTACACAGACGTAAGGACATGAGGGCACTGAGAAATACTGAGATAATAACCCCAATCCTGCTGGTGTACCAGGCGTTCGGGTAGCTCTTTTCCTATTGGTTGCCTCTGAAGGTCTAACTCCGGATTAGAGAGACATAAGGAGGGAAGGGTTTCCCCTGTGGTGCAGCTTTTCAGGCCTTAAGGAATGTCTTAACTGAAACCCAGGAATGTTGAGGACATCCCATGGTTCAGTTGAGTTGTCCACATGCATTTGAAAGCAATTCCCTCACCTGGAGACTAATAACTGTTTATACTATTTCATTATTCAGTCCTGAGCTTGATTTAGTTTCAGTGTAGAGTTTTACATTGTGTGTGGGCCTCATTAGGAAAAAAAAGTCTGAACATGTCTAACTTAGGATATAGTCGTGTATTCCCAAAGACAAACTCCACTATGCCCCATAAGTGGTTCCAGAAGGTCCATGAATGATTAATGAGGCAGGAATACTGTAATCTTTGAATTTTGGAGATCCAAGTTTTTTTTTTTTTTTTTTTTTTAGAGGTCTCACAAGAACTGGAGACTACTCTTTGTTTTTTTTTTCTTAGACATCATCATCATCATCATCTTAATCATCATCCTCATTGCTCACACCTGCTTATAATCTAAAGCTGCAGTGGGGCATGCTGGGAGCAGAAATCCTGTCAGCAGTTACCTATTATTCCCTTCTTCTTCTTTTTTTTTGGAATCCTTTTGTTGAGGAATTTGTCAGATTTCTGTAGTCCAGGATCAGGTTAAAAATGAAATGCAATAAGAATGAAGCAGCTGACCCAGCTTGACCTTATCTCCAGTGACCCGTGTTCACCCTCGAACTCTTGAGCTCCGGTGCGCCAATGAGCACAGGGCACATGCTAGTAAGTTAATGTGCTTTTATTGCCATGGTGCATCTAATAACTATCTACCTTTCCACTGGGTCTCTCTCTCTCTCTCTCTTTGTCTTTTTCTTTTTCTATCCACCAAAAAAGGAACAAGGAACAAAATGCCACCATGACGTCTCCCTGAGGGCCCGGGCTAGTCTGTGGCCTAGAGTGCACCTGACAGATAAAGCATTCTGACAATGACACATTGAGGTGGGACAACAACAACAAAAAAAATAAATGAGTGGAATTTTAAAGCACAGTCCTCCTCCTTTTCTGTGCTCTGCGATGCAGTGTGAGTGTGTGTGTCTTTCACTCTCGCCAACTTGCTACTTCATCCAGTCCCGATCTCCCGTCTGGGATTGTGAATTTGACAGAACAGAGAGCGAAGGAGAGAGGCGAGAGAGTGAGAAAACTGCACCCTGACACCTTGACGCCCCCGTTCCGAATACTCCCATAATGATTCCCTCCTGCATGGACCAAGAGCTCTCGTTCTCTCACCTACTGAAGTAATGTACTATTGATTTTTGAATAGGGATTTACATAAGCGAGTGTGCAAATGACCCTAGAGTAATGGGATTTTCTGTGATTTTACACCGCGCTGCAAAGCAACCAAGCAAAGCAACCGTTTTTGTAACATGTTAATATGTAACAGAGACTGTTTAACCAGTGGAGGAGTACATCGAAATAGAATTTAATGCATGAAGATTCTCTTCAACTAATCTCAATTAATGTAATGTTAACAAACCATGAATGTCAGCATTAACACACCTGCGACATTAAAAAAAAAACAAAATAAAACCCTTTTAATGCGAATGATCAATTTTATTGTTCTCTCCAAAAGGTGAATCAAATTTTATTCCTCTTACACCACACTGACTTTCCAATTAAACTATATTGTGCTATTTATCCATGTATAGCTGCGTTTAATGTTATAGAAACGTCTGTGAAATAAGCTCATTCTCCACGTGCTGTAAAACCCTTTGGGTCATGCTCTTACAGTAAAACTTCATTATTTATTTTTGGTATAACACACATTGTCAAGTTTTACAGAATCTAACATAGCACATTCAAGCGATCAGGTTAAATCCATGTATGTAACACAGAAGCATCGATACACGGAAATGCATGGGAGATTCGAGATCCATCAGCATTCAGTCATATTTCACCTCGAGCCGTGCAATTCTATAAAAGGCGAACACTTGCCCTGAGTGTGCATCATAGCCCTTCTTTACTCCACTCTGCTCCAACTTCAGACGCATTCCTCTGCGAAACTCAAGTGGCACCGTTATCCCCAGCCCAGGAACCTCTCCATTCTTGGTGTGCTCTCCGTATCCATTTTCGTCCACGCCATCCCCTATGCTCTTCACAACATGGGATTATTTCTCCACCTAAGACATTTATTCTCTAAACGCTTTTTATCGCACAGGCTTTCTTTTTTTAAACAAACTGTGTATATCTGGTGGAAAGCATTCGCTGTAAGTGACAGACTCTTTTTCCCACTTCACGAACGAGTGCTTGCTTAGCAGAAGGGTAAGTTGAGTGGTATTTCACCCGTGGACTGCGATCAGAGAGCACTTACCACGGTGTCCATTACAGTGCCATATGTTACAGAGCCGCAGAGAGCAGTACTTGGCCACAGTTTGCAGGTTTCTCTGGTGGTCCGGTGCCATGAGCAGTCATTCTCATTGTCTCCATAACCAATTGATATAGTACTGTGCAAAAGTCTTGAGCCACCCCTCATTTCTTCAAATTAAATTACATCAAAGTAAATTAAATTATGTTGGGCGGCATGGCGATGTAGTGGTTAGCACTGTGGCCTCACGCCTCTAGGGCTGCGGGTTTGAGTCCTGTTTTTGGGGCTGTACATGTAGACTTTCCATGTTCTGATGGTGCTTGGTGGGTTTTTCCCAGGTACTCCTGTTTCTGCACAGTAGGTTAAGTAGGCCTGTAGTGTGAGGGTGAATGTGCATGTGCTTTTGCACTGCGATGGACTGGCACCCTTTCTAGGGTTCACCCTTCTTAGTACTGAGTCCAAGAGTCTGGGACAAATTTTTTAATTGGTTGTTTATGTAACAACCTCAGCAGCAACCTCATTTCCCCTCTCGTCTGCTCCAAACACTCACCATTGCATCACCAGTATACTAATCACCATCATGATCATCGGTCATCATCGGCACCTGTTTCTTACTGATTCATATGAATGATAGATGGCTGTGGGGCTTAACGATGAAAAACATTCCTCTGAAACTTCTCAGGTACAATGAGAGACAGAAAAGTCCTTCAGGAGGCCTGGAGAACTAGTTCTCAAAATTACATTACAAGTCTGGCTCTTTTGAAGCAAAATTTGAAGAAATAAGGGGTGGCTCAGGGGTGACTTTTGCTCAGTACAATACATGCAGGTGTTACTTTTGCATGGTTTTGCATAATTGAACCTTTAGTTGAAATGTATAAGAGTTTTTGAAAGCATTTACAGTATATCCAGACTTGAAAACGAGGCCAGAGCCTGAGACACGTTCCATTTTGGTCATAATCTCATTCCCATTTTTCTTGCATAGCAGCCGGAACATTTTTAGACTCCGGCCTTGGAAATTAGCTCCGCTTCTGTGGGAAGAAATGTTTTGAGCAGATTTTGACAGTGACCTGCAGATGGCAAATAAAAGCCTGTCTGCCTGCGGAACGATAGTCATCTTACACACGGCAAACGACAGAAATAGCAGCGAGATTGCATTCTCCTAAGCCTGGCTCCATGCTAATTGCCGCCTTGAGAAAGAGTGAGGACAGAGAGAGAGAGAGAGAGAGAGAGAGAGAGAGAGAATGATTTCCCCCAGATCGGGAAGCCTGCCAATATAAAGAGCAAAGGGCATTTAAGCATATTACCTGCCCTCTATTTTAAGGTACACACATGTCACGGTGTTTACACACATGAATTCACTATAACCTGCTTCTAATAAGCCCCAAGAAGAACTTTTTAAAAATATCTTTCCTGACCACTGAAGTATTCACAACTTTCTGACACATGTCACTGAGGGAGTACTTTTTTCTGTTTACATGTGGACTATTTATTGCCAACAAGCACACATCTTGGTGCAGTGCTTGTTGACATATAAACCAATTTATGTGTTAGATAATAATCTAAAAGCATTACTTTTTCTTCTACTTTTTTTATTTCCATTATATATTAAATTTTCATTCAGCTCCAGCAGCTTCTAAAGGTGACAGCCCCAGACCGCTTCACGTTTCCTTTCAAAATCTTTAAAGAATACCCCTTATTTAAGCATTTCCTGCTCTTGAATACCCCAAGCAATATTCACAACTCCCTAAGCTGGCATTCTTGCATATTTTATTGAGCGCATGCTTTGCTCCATCAACAGGTGGTGTGTGTATTGACCGCACGCACCTCTGGGACCAGTAGTCACCAAAGCTCCCACTCTAATCAGGCTTTTTAATACCTCATGTGTCTTCTTTTAAAATGCCAATGTAAAGATAACCACATGGATTAGAAAGAGGAAATCCTATTTAATTTTGAGAATGTGAAAAAAAAAATTGTGTGACGTCTTAATTACAGAATGAGGGGGGAAAAAAATCACAAATAGCTGAACATCTGTTATGGTTCAGTAAAGACTGTACAGGTTGATGTTTTTGGAGAAGAGGGGAAAAAAGAAGGAAATGGCTAAAAGAGCATGTTAAATGTTTTTTTTTTTTTTTTTCATCTCAGAGGGTTCAGAGGTTATGGGTTGACAAGCTATACAGAACATGGTACTGACAAATGAGGAGGGGAAAAAAAGCAGTGAGACAAAAGAGAGCTGGGGAGATGGTGAAAGGATCAGACATCCACGTCAACAAGCCCGAACAAGTGGGATGACCCTCCAGAAGACAGCGAGAACACGACTGACATGAGCCAGATCGACCTCGGTGATAGACGCTTAAAAAAAGGGGGGTCAGATGCTTTTCCAGGTTCAAGTTGCTGTCACTCTGTAGTTTTGGAAAGTAAAAAGACAAGTGAGCTTGCTTAAAGGGATAGCTCAACTAAGCTACTGTGAGAAACCTTGGTCTGATATTAATTTCAAGATGGAGACGATTGAGCATGACTATTGTGTATCTATAAATGTATACAATGATGGCATGTTGTTCTCTAATTACTAAAAATTGTTTGGAAATTAATTGGAAATTTATAGGAAAGACCAATAAAACACTTTAGGATGTGTTGTCATGCTTCTCAGGCAATTGGCCATTCTGTTGTTAATTATTTTCCTACAACAGCATGTAGTGTTCCCTGAAGTGTTTAATTCCTTATAATGCAGTAGTAGTAGTAGTAGAGGCATAGTACCAATAAATGTAACGCAGTTTACTGGAATCTGCAATCTGCGAAAGTCATTAAGCAATATATTTCATTATATGTAACACTAATTATGTTAGCTATAGCTGGATAGCTACATTTATTTGATATAGTATTTTAAGGCACCCTAACAAGCTCAATTTCTTTCACAGATAGCATTAATGCAGCATGTCTTGCTACATTTGATAACTTTAATTTAACATTGCTAGCGACATTTCTCTCATAAATAAATTTTGTTTACCATGACTAACTACCATGTCTCAGAGCTTGTTACATATCTCTCACAGATAGCTTTAATATACGGTAGCACAACTAGCCATGTTTCTTTCATAGATAGATTTAATGTAGAATAACTACACACATTCCTCTCATAAACAGATTTAATGTACCACAACTAGCTGGATTCTTTTTATAATCAGCTTTATTGATGTTTAATGATTATATTTCTTTCATATATACCTTAAATATACAATTTCTAGCAGCATTTAAAAAAAAAAAAGATAGCTTTTGTTTCATGGATAGCTGTAATGTAGCATAACCTTATTTTAGTTTATATATAAAAAGCTGGATGTTTTTTTTTTTACCTTTAGCTTTAGAGTAGTTACTAGCTACATGTCTCTCATAGATAGCTTTAATGTAGCAAAACTAGCTACAATTCTCTCCTAGATAGCGCTAATGTACTACAACTAGCTGCATTTCTCTTAAAGATAGCTTAAAATTACCATATCAAGTTTAAATGTTATAATGGATAGCTTTAATGTAACATAACTAGCTTCATTTCTAGATAGGGCTAATGTACTATAACTAGCTGTATGTCTCTCACAGATAGCTTTAATGTAGCATAACTTGCTTAATTTCTCTCCTAGATAGCGCTAATGCACTCTAACCCGCTGCATTTCTCTTATGGATAATTTAAAATTATCATATCTGGCGGCAATTTTATAACAAATAGTTTTAATGTAGCAGAACAAGCTACATTCATCTCATAGATAACATTATTGGCGCATAGTTAGCTACATTTATCTAATAGATAATGTTTTTGGTGCATAGCTAGCCTTTAACATAGTACAATTTTCTTATAGCTAGCTTTAGTGTAGCATAGTTAGCTAAGTTTCTCTTAAAGGTACCATTTTAGTCCCACATAACTAATTATGTATTCAATTAATGTTGAATAATTAGCCATTTTCTCCAAATATAGCTTTAACGCAGCATAGCGGACCTGGGTGGGTTTTTTTTTCCTCATAGAAAACTTCAAGGTATACTGTATAATGAGATACTTTTCACTGATAGAAAACTTTAATGGGGTACTCTTGTCATGCAGCTTGTACAACAGCTAGCTGCATTTGTTTGCTAGATTGGTTTAATGTTGCTAGTTATGCTACATTTGCCACATAGCTTGTGAAATATGCAGCAGCTAGCTAGACTTGGTTGGCCACATTAACCTTCTTTCCTTGAACAATCCCTCTAAAGTCTATTTCTCTGCTCCATGTGCAATCCGCAGGTAAAAACCTGCTCGGCGACCCATTTTGCCATCTTTTTTCCCCCTGTTAAAGGAAAAGAAGTTACCAGATGAAAGCATTATGCATATGTATTTTGGACTTTTGTCTTTTTCTTATCATTTATAGCCGTAAGCGATTTGTGTTTTATCAGAAAATAGAAATATCCAGACGAATGGTGATAGTGAAGAGGATCAAATTACAGTGCTCTCTTCCATGAACCTTAAGGCCTGTTCTTGGATCATGTACTTTATTTAGTGAGGATGGGAAGCTATTTCACCTGCCACTGCACCCAGGCATCATGGAAACCCATGTGAAACAGAACGGCAAGTGTTTTATCTCAAAGCCAAATCGTGTGAGACTTTACTGAGAAGCTTAATAGACAATTCACTGTGTGAAAATCCAGGCCTGGAGCGATGAACAATGACATCCCATAATAACCCTTTACAGAAGAGTCTGCTGCACTGCACTGCACTTCATGTAACACTGTATCTCAAGAATAAGGAAATCAAGATTTCTTGAAGTTTACTCAGATGGTTTTGAAAAATGCAAAGAATAAAAAAAAAAAAATTGTTTTCAATGTTTTATTTTCACTTTTTTGTACAATTAATTTATTTTCAACAATTGTTACTCATGATGAAATGTTTTAAATGTGATTTTAAAGATGCTTTAAAGAGTTTCAAGATGCAGTTTTTTTGTTTTTTTTTACACATGATGAATTTTATATTTTTACACGATTCATTTATTTATTCATAATGTTTTTTTCCTTGCATTTCACATTCTTTTTTAAATAATTCATTTATTTTTATGTGCTTTTTAGATAATCCTATTAAAAAAAGATTATTTTTATTTTGTTTATCTGTATACAGTATATTTATTTATCCATGTGATCTATAAATGTGTAAAATATTTACTTTTACACATTTTTATTCCCATGTAATTTTAATTTTGTTAACATTTTGTTAAAATTTATGATAATTTCAGTTTCACATTATTTCTTTTTAATGATTAATGTTTTTATCCCTGTCAATTTTCTTAAAATTGTATTTTTGCCTATTACATTGTGTCACATTTATAAAATGTTTGCACATGCACTTATATATTTTAATGCCATTTTGGAAAAAATATACAGTATATACATTAATAATAGATCTTATGAAATAACATTTAAAACATTTCAGCATGAGTGAACATTGGTAAAAAAAAAAAAAAAAGTGAAAATAAAACATTGAAAACAAAACATTTTTTTTATTCTTTCCATTTTTAAAAACCATCTGAGTAAATTTCAAGAAATCTTGATTTGCTTATTTGACATTTTTAATGTATTTGTATTTTAATGTGATTCTTCCTTTAAGATTTGTTTTTCTCATGAGTTTTTTCATCATGATCAATTGATTGCACAATTAGTTTTTTTTCATGAGTTTATTTTTTTGTACAGCTTTTTAGAATGTTTTCCAAAATTAATTTTTTTCATTTCCACACACACAGAACTGATTTTTTTTTTTATTATTTCCCCACGCGTACACTTCTCATGTGATAACATATTGATAACATATTTTCCACATGTCATCTCATAGTCACATAATGAAATGTAAAATGATCTTACAACCACATGATATTTATGTACATTTTTGCCATACTCCTGAAACTGATTCTATTTGTTAGATAATTGGTACATCTTCCTGCAATCCCCTGTTGCCACAGTCTGTAATTAGACTAGTGCATTTTTTAATTGTTTGACGCAGCAGTTCTCTCGACCATTATGTTTCCGAACTATTCTTTTCCAACAGATGTGCAACACAGCTGACAGCTGCATTTGTCACTAGAACGGAGGAAACAATCATTAAAGTGAAAAAAGCTGCGCCTCTCCTGAAGAACTGAGTTGAGGCGGAGAGGTTAATTTACTAATCAACAGATCTGCATTAATGTAATGGATGAAGTACATAGAAAGTGCTTTTCTCAAAATGAAACAATGGAAGACCAACAACAAAACATATTTATAGAAGTTAATCCCCAGATACTGCAATAATTACAATTCTACATATAAAGACTTTGCAAATGTAGGTCAGTCAAATCAAGACACAGAGTGGCCTGTTGTGCATGGACAGTGCATAAACAAACCTGTTCCAGTGTATTTAAGCACGACTCGAGTCGTGTTCATGTGGGACCTGATTGTTATCGGCTTGTGCTACGCTTCAAAGCCAAAGGCGAAGCTAAGCTAACCCAGTTTACAATGAACACGCGGCGCTAGGCGAGGGGGCGACGTGTATCCCATACATCATCACGGCAGCCATGTAAAGGAGAACAATACACAGGAGGTTGAGTAAACACCACACGTTCATTTCGAGTTCCCTTGTAGTGAGAATAAAGCACCAACAAAAGAGAACACACATTGTGTGCTGGTAATTTTACAGTATGTTTATTCATTCCACATTAAAACTTAGCAGGTAGACGGAATCCAGTTCAAGTAGAAAATACAGGGAGGAAAAAAAACTTTGATGTGCATCAGAGAGCAATCAAAAGTTCTGATATTAAAAGAAAAAATTGACCTGAAACTATGTGTGATGGCTTTTTGATGTTCATGAGGCTGCTAGTGATTTGTTGTTTTGTTTTCCTGTGACAAATTGAGGTTTGTGCCATGCTGAAGTCGCCAGGAGACGGTTTAATAAAGCAAGAGAGTTTAACAGGATAGAAAAAAAGTGTCATTTCTTTGTTTTTATGAATTTATTTACGTGTACTTTAATTTAACAAAGACCAGACATAATATAAAATCCACCTGCGTAATATTGTTCCCCTTGTGCCTTAATAACAGCTCTAAGCCATCAAGTATGGAAGACGTTTAGAAGTTTATTATAAGTCCGGTAACTTGTGAGTTGGGGTCTCTATGGATTGGACTTGTTTTATAGTTCTTGAGAACCAATTGTTCTTCTTTCTTTCTTTGGCAGGCCACATAATGTGTGTAATTATTATTAATATGTACACACATTATGTGTTCTCCCACCTCCAGGGTCCAGAGTTCAATTCTCATCTTAGGTCTTGGAGTTGGTAGTTCTCCAAATGTCGTTTCCAATTTGCCCACAGTGTGGGAGTAAATGTGTGCATGCTTGTGCCCTGTGATGGACTGTCCAGGGTGTACCCTGCCTAGTGTCCCGAGTCCCCTGGAAAAATGTATAATTAATACCAGCCAAGAGCTAAAATTAACAAGAATGTGACACAATAAATAAAATAAAAAAAGGGATCAAAATTGTTCAAATGATCCAAAGTTTAGCTGCCTCTCTTTAATATGGGTTTCTATGTTGAGTTTTACAAAATAGGTCAACATTTCCCCACTTGAGATCATGCAATGAGGTGTAACAAAGAACCGCTGAAGCTCACTCCCATCAGACGTTCATTCCCTCCACACTCTCATTTCCACCAGGGTTTACAATCCGCTCTGCTTTACACAAGGAACTGCTTTTATTACTGTTGCCACAGTGGTGATGTTCTTACTCTTCCTATGTGTACAACCATAACATTTTATTTACTATCATATTATTACTTATTTTTGTAAATGTAGATCAAATTGAAAGGAAGCAGAGATGTCTTCATCAGTTTTGCCTGATAAGGTTTAACACGCACTTAAGATTAGGGATATACCCCATGCTTGGGGCAGAGGAAACAAATAAATAGTGGATGCCACACAGTCAGCTCCCACCACTGGTTTTGGATCAAGACTAAAACATTTTGTTGATGCTTTCTGATCTTTGTTTCCTCTGAAAAGTCAAAGTCAGCTGATGATCTGAATGTACTGAATGACCAGGTCATTACATCGATGGAGTTTTTCTTCCCTGATGGCACTGGTACAGTATATGCCATGGCTCATATTGTGAAAGAGTGGTTCTGGGAGCATGAGGGATCATTTTCCACACATGAACTGGACACCATGTTGTGTGCCATAATCAATGGTAAAAGGGGTCAAAGGAAATATTAGAGTGTGAGACTTTTATTTTTGGCTTTTCTTCTTTCTTCTACATTCGTCTCTAAACCTTTTTTAGTCATACCCTTCTCAATCATTTTCTCATCACCTACCTTCCCTGCTTTCCGCCCTCCAGGGATACTGTTCTAACAATGTTAATTTTTTAATTTTTATTTTAGGTGTGATAAAAAATGGTGTTACAGGTCAAAATCACATGATATTCAGTTATACATGCAGTATACGTTTTTTTTTGTTTTTTTTTAATCTGCACATGCAGCCAGCCAACATTTGCTGCAGAAAACAAGATTAATGTATTGATGGTTATCATTTCTACAATTGGATCACACTGAATATATATAGTACTGCATATACAGTATATATATATATATCCGATTTGGGGAGGAAAGCTTGCAGTTGCATTAGTATTTATAGCTCTGGCAATTTTCAAATGTTTGCTGTTTGATTTGTCTCACATACTGTACCAACAGGTGGTTTAAACCCCATGATCATCATGCTCACACACTCCCTCTTCCTCTGCTCATCTCCCACTCTCTTGGTCATATCTCTCCATTCCAAACACACCGAGCTAACGGTTGCTTCATCTGCGTCTGGAGATCAGACCGAACGCTTTACCGGAGCCAGGATGATCGCTGGAGTCTATCAGCTGTGTTGATCAGAATCACCATCCTCCAGCAGCTGATCTGCCTGAACATCTGTTCCTGCTACCAACTGCTTCCTTCCTTCCCATGATACACCATGGAAGTGCTTTCCTTCTCGCCTGCTGCCTCATCACTGGGACTTTTTTTTTTATATAAATCCACAATTATGTTGGGATAACTGAGCGAAAGGAATATAAATAGTCCACAGCAGTTCCATGCTCATATACCAGATGTTTTGTTGTTGTTGTTGTTTGTTTTTACTCATTACTGCTATTTAGATTTAAATGACTCAGACTATGGACTATGTGCTGCTGTTTGGCTGTAGAATTCATTTAAAAGAGAGAAAAATGAATAAAAAATATACAGGAAAGCGGCCCGTTACCAGGTTGTATAAGGATGTACAAATTTCAAATGTTGCTGTTAGTCTTTCAGCTGCTCCCACTGAGGGGATGCCACAGCAGACTATCTGATCTGCACACAACTTTGGCACAGGTTTTATGCCGGATGCCCTTCCTGACACAACCCTCCCATTTTTATCCGGGTTTGGGACTGGCACTACATCTAGTGGGTGGGTAGGCAGGTACAGTAACCTACTGAGAAACTACAGCACCAATGCCCATTAGGTACATTCCTTAAATAATATGCTGTTAGAGCACTTTTTGCTTTTAATATGGAAATCACTTTTAAAGTAAAACTGTACTAATCTTGATTTAGAAATTGTATTCCATTCTTCCTTCCTATATATATATATTGTTGCCTAACAAATGACTGCAGGTTTTGGACCAGAATAATTGTTTTTTGAAGCTAGATTAGAGCTCAAGTCCCAACTGAAGAAAAGCAGCCTCAAAGTATGATGCTACCACCACCATGCTCCACCATGAGTATGGTGTCCTCTGGGTAAAATATTTATTTATTTATTCATTAGTTATGCCCCCAAACCTTTACCTTGGTCTTTTGCAAGAATGTTTGGTGTAATTTAGACATCTAAAGAATACCAGAAATTCTTTCTTGTTTTCTGCTTTCACCGAGGTTGTTATGTACATAGTTTTACCTCAATGAGATGCTGGGGATGCTTTGTAAGCAATTATGAATATTTATGCATATTTATAATTTCTCAATTGTCATTACAGTCTTCCATAGCTTTCTCTTTTTAAACCACCCATTCTTTTACTCTTTTTAATCTCTATCTATTTATATGCAGCTCTCTATTTATAATATATATTTCCCTCTAGACCTCTGGCTATGAAAGCCTATGGGATCATCTCCTCTCTGCTCATTTTCATGAATAATATCCCCCATCTTATGTGAGAGTGACTGATAATAGTGTCACAATGCAGTCACACATTTCTCCCCGAGCTCCATCCACAATGGGCTATTCTCCAATCTAAAGGCTATTTCATGCCTTGCATTACTGCACAGCAGACGCAGGCCTGGCCTCATCGCTGACCTTCGGCAGTTATACAGCCCACACACTGCCAGCACTCGACCTGCAGGCGTTACGGATGAAACGGGTCAGCCACTTCCAGAAGATTCCGTCGGATCATCAGATCGTGAAATAAACAGGCATCTTGTAAGGATAAGGAGCGCTTTAAGAAGAACGGTTCTCAAAGCTGTTTGTTACGTCTACACCATTGGAGTTTTTTTTCTTTTTATCAAAAACAAATGGCTCTTTTGGGGTTTTGTCCTTCAGCTCAGTTGCACCACGAGTATACGTTGAAGCTAAGTACATACCAAAATAGTGTAAAGATAGATTAGTTTGTTTGTTGTTGTTGTTTTATTTATTTAAGACTGTCCTTTTGGACAAATCTTTGACCATTTAACCACAGGTAATAATAGAAAATAATGAATGATGGGGTGGTTTGATGAAATTGTTATAGTAACAACAAGAGGTCCAATAATTTCCAATAACAGCATTAGTGTGGTGTTTTATAGTATTCCTCAATTTTGCAACACCTACAATGTACATTACTAGGTTTTTTTTTTATCCATTTGTAGTTACATTTCATAATAGACACAGTTACTATATCAATTACAGCACTGTTCAAAAGTCTCAAGTCAAACGTTACTATATTATCTTAAGTACAAATTTTGTTATATTTTTGTTAGTGTGTCTGATTTATTATGTACAAAACCATTCACTATTTCCAAATTAACAAAATGAATAAATAAATAACATGACAGAAAAATATTTAAGTGTGTAAAAAAAAAAAAAGCAACATAATACATAACAGACCAGTTTTCAGATGAAAAAAAAAAGATTTTTTTTTCAAAAGATTTTTTTTTTTTTGCATGAAAATTGAAAGAAGCAAGTGTGATAAAGTTACCAGAACTTAATCTTCAGCATGCTCAGTAAAACAGCTGTTTACTTATAGTACTGCGCAAAAGTCAACCACCATCACACGCAACAGCGACAACAGCAACAAAACCATAGTAAAGACTTCCCTGGCCCAAAATGTAAATACAGTAACAAGTTAGTGCTGAGACTGGAGACTCCTTCCATATATGGTATGTTAAATAAATGTCAAAACTATACCTAAACAAATAAAAATTATTTATTATTACCCTTAGGTTATGTAGAGACTCCAGCTGACCTTCTGATTTCCGAATTCAACAGCACCGTCGTATGAAAAAAAAAATACTTAAAGGTTTATGAACTGAAAGTTGCTTAAGGGCAGCTAAAATTGTTCTTTAGGTCACCTTTATTGCGAAAGCATGCAGTGCTATTGTGATGTTATTTCACACATGCACTTTGTCCTGAGGAAATAGTCCACCTAGTTGCTGTTTTGGATATGCCAATGCAGAGCTATTAATCCAAATGACCCATAATATCTCTTTTGGCAGTTAATACCACTGAGCCGGATCCCATTTCGAGCTCCATCTTCACCCCCAGCCATTATGGAGCAGTAAATGGAGTGTCAGCCGTATGAGCTATCTGTGCCAGTGGCTAGATCATGGCTGCCACATTATAACTTACCCTGGTCCAATGTATCTTTAAGGAATGCGTCATATCGGGCCAAATCCATTGGCGTCATCCAAAAGAGGCACCTCTGAAATCGATCACCTGCCCGGGAGATGGAAGCGGATGACAGAAAATGGAGGCATATTTTACACTCTCCTTAAATACTTAATGCCATACAATGCCATGGGCCAGACCATAAAAAAAAGGAAAATGTGAGAATACCTGTCAGCGCAGGCACTCAAACCAAAATAGCCTTAAGGGACAGTAGCGACATGATAAGAGCGTCTAAAAGGCTTTTAATAAACAATATAATATAGCCATCACCAGTCTAGCTATCGCTCTTTATTCACCACTAAGACATTCAGGGCTATAAAAGAGCGATAGGCTAAATAAAGACTCAATATTATTCACTAGGGTGAAAGCTGATTTAAAGATGGCCATCGTTTCCATTAGGCATCTGACATCTGGTGAATTATTAAACTTTTTTTCTTTTCTTGATAATAATAATTTATACAACACATTTCATGCATTTGAAATGCAGCTCAAAAAAGAAATCAAATAGAAAGACCCAAAAAGTAGTCAAAAACCAAATAGAAGACAAACAATAGCAATTAATATAAATTCTAATTATGAAAAATAAATGTAAATATTTTTAAAAAACTGAATCCAACATTAACGTGACAGGAAATAATAATAGCTTGTTAAAATTGAGATGAAGTTTACTTAATTTTAAATAGTTTAATTAAATATAAATATGAAAAAGCTATATATATATACTCAGCAAAAAAAGAAACGTCCTCTGACTTTCAACTGTTTTTACTTTCAGTAAACTTAATGTGTA
>JAQMYL010000012.1:33915277-33943584 GCA_030014365.1 Clarias pachynema
AACATTGTTTAAACCCTTTACAATGAAGATCTGTAAAGTTATTTGGATTTTTACAACATTATTGTTGAAATACACAGACCTGAAAAAGGGGCGTTTCTTTTTTTGCTGAGTATATATATATCATACAAATTTAATGATTATTAGTATATAAAGTGTATTAAAGTTGGTATGAATTATATATTTATGAAATATACAACTGATATTAGCTAACTCAAGATTCATATACTGTAAAAAATTTTTTTATCTTGCTACTCATGTAGCAATAATGTTCAGACTACAAACAAGTTAGCTAACTGACTAATCAGGTGTCAAACCATCTAATAAAAAAAATTACGAGCTGTGAAGAGTTTCACTAAATAACTTTCATTATGCTTGTGTTGCCTTAGCCTTAACATAAGACAGAATAGCTTGAACTTGTTGCTCTTTGATTTTTATATGATCCGCTGAATATAATTTCTAGTAAAAGAATAAGCAACAAATAAATTAAAAGGTCAGTATTTAAAGTTGTAGCCTGTTTGGCATTATGCTAGCTTCTGTAGGCCCTAACTTTATTACAAGATTAGCTTGAGAAATTAAATTCCTTCCCTTGATGCTAATGCCATGACGGTTCCTCTGATTGAAAAGCCGTTAAGATTACTTTCTTTTGTTAGACTTGTTGAGCCTAATCTTGAGATGGAAAAAGACAAACTTGAACAAGACATGATATTTTTTCTTGATATACTGTAATTATCTGATTATTATTGCTATTGTATATCACAGCTTGGTTGAAATGTTGATTGATTTTGACTACCTTGCTAGTACATACAGTAGGTTAATATTTTAAATATATTATCATTTGTATAGTAATGACTACTTTGCAACTTTTTAAATGATGGCTGCCAAAAGAAATATAATAATAAGTCAATAATTAACAATTAACTTTATGAAAAAGCGACAGAATAAGTTATTTTAGCTGCTATAGTGTAAGTGACAACCGGATTCATCTGGATTTGTGCTAACTAAAAAACTTACTAACTAGCTAAATAACTAAGTAAATAAATAAATAAATAAATAGCCATGGGCAAATAGATGCCTCACAAAGGGAATAAAACACTTTTAGATATCCAGCTTAATAACATAAGCTGATTAACATTGTTCTATTGTTTTTCTATAACAGTACATTTCATAGTGTTTTATTGTCCACATTCAGTATCAGCAATCCTGAATTGCCTGGCTTAATAAGGAACTTAATGACTTAATATTATTAGGTGCTGGAGAAACAAATTCCTCAGCAAATTGTTTCTTTTTCATTAGCCGTGCCGTAGCCTTAGCCTCAGTTGGACTGACTCGATACAGATGATCTCGTTGTTCATGTAGTCATCTGATCATTATTTGTAATCTTGCAGGTGTCCCGAAGCGACTGGGTTGCATTTAGATTCAGAAACGTCCTCTGTTTTTCATTAGGCTAACCTTAGCTTCAAGATAGCTCTACTTGATCTCAATAGCTAATTTAGCAGAATCCCTGGCACGTTAAGCCATATTTATTAGGTGCTGAGTAAACAAATTAACCTTCACCACGTGTTTTCCATTTTCGCTAAGTAGAGTTTTAGTCATCAGTAGACAGACTGGCATGATGTCACTTCAAGCTCTTTCTCTTGATGTTGAAGCAATCATCTGAACATTGTTGCTAATCTAGCAGACATGCTACGTTTAATGAGCCAGTGTTATTGAGTTGTATGGAAATATCAACGTTTTCATTAGCTCATCTGAGACAAATGAACATCTTTCTCTTAATGTCGATGCGGACGGCTGATTGTTTTTGCTAATATCGCCAAAAAATAATTTCGCTTCTCCAAGCTGCAGTAATTACTAGCTAGGATTTTGTCGGCACCTTTCCAGTTATATGCTGCATTAGGTTCCTGTGAGGATTGTGTAACTTGGCTGTACTTTTCACAAAAGAGAGAGAGACAGAGAGAGAAAGAGAGAGGAGTGAATAAGAACCACACACTCAGGTATGTATGAACCATCTGTCATGTCTCTGATGACAATGTTGCTGCACTGATAAAAGCAAAATGGCAATGACCGATTGGTTCTGTAATTATCCTGACAATAGTTTGTAATTAAAATGTTCTTTTGATTATAAAGGTTTAACAGACACAGCATAAAAACAACAAAATATTTAAAAATATTTTAACATTGTATGTAGTGAACAGTGATTAATTCAGCTAAGGTGTTTTGGAGTAATCAGCTATGTGTAAAAGATGCTACTAACATAATTAACACTTTATACTACTATAATTTTTTTTTTTAAATAAGGTAGCGTTCCGAGTAAGTATGTCTATAAAGCTATAAATTATATTACCAAGGTTATTATTATTATTATTATTATTATTATTATTATTATTATTATAAAATAATAATAAAAAAATGTTCAAGAACTGAAATTTTGCAAGAAATTTGCCTCGGCATACAAAGTATTTTCGGGTGAACAAAACCAAGCCAAACAGAAAAGGGAGATGCTTTTTTAAAACAGCCAGTGCCAAGAGAAATCATAAATTAAGGTTAAATGAGTTTTAATGTCTATTTATTTCATATTTTACTTCATTTACACATATTTTCAATTTTTTTTATTGTTGGAAATTGGTAATACTGGTAATATTTTTTAAGTGGTTTCAACAGATTATCTGCATTTACATTGTTTTCCAAAATGTTACCTTAAGAACTCGCCCACCGGAACGGATTAAATTCATATGCTGAGGTACCACTGTAACTGTTTGTTTCATTAATTTGAAACAAGTTCTCTCTGTAGTCACTGCAGGAATTTAATTTTGTGTTATGGGATATCATGACTGCTAAATTTATAAATAAAATGAAAAAAAAATCCCAGTCAATATTTTTCACTTTGACCAACGTAGCTTCACTATAGTTAGCTGCTTTAGTGAAAAGGTGGCTCGTTTGTAGCTTAGCAACTTTAAATCATGAGTAGCTTGAAACTTCAGTTACAACTGTAACAAATCTTGTATAGTTTCACTGTATGTTGTCTGAAAACAACTACTATAGAATATTAATATTTTTAATTCAGGATGATTCAATATATTTAATACTGTTAGCTTTTAAAGATGTGACGTGAGTAAAGTGAGTGTTACACTTAGCTAGCCAACAGCAGGAGATCTCAGTCTTTGGTTTTGGATTTTGACTGATTTATATTATAATTTGTTTTTAAGGATTTTTTTTTTAAGGACTTGAATACCTTTGTAACCTAGTGTGTATGTGTCTGCAAAAGAGTCTTTTTATTTACACAACGAAGTAGATTTAATTAGGCTAACACTAACCATTAACCATTACCACACTAGCCATTAGCTCAATAGTAAAATTACTGTCTCCACAACATTGCAATAAACTGATCACAAAGAGTTTTATTTTTTAAATAAGGATAGACTATGTTTAAAATCATTTTTATTTACTTATTTACCATATAATTTCATGTAATTATATTTTTCTTACCCGATTATGTAATTAGAGAGACGTTACAATGTTTTGAATACACATAGCTCCAAAATTCCTTGTGATCTAAAGTAAAGAACACGAATTCATCACGTGAATAATACTGTATGTGTATGATAAATAAAATCACAGCCACAAAGACAGAAATAAATGTAGCATGTAAAACACATGCAAAAATGCAAAAAAAAGAAAAAGAAAAAAACACAACAACAAAATTTCAATAATAAATTAAATCAGTAAATCAATTATGTGTGACAAATGTTTACAAAATGTCTGCAAAAATACATTAACAAAATAAAAATAAATAAATGAATTAAGGTGTATCTTCAAAATAATGTAGCTGAAATAGATTGATAGATTATGAAAAAAAACATAATGAAAAAATCATGAAAAAAACAATGAAGCATGAAAAAAAATCTAATCTTAAAACTACATATTAAATAAATTAAATTATGTAAAAATGCCTAAAATATAAAACACCATGCTCTCTAACTCTCTATATCTCTCTGACTCGGTCAATATATCTTTCTAAAAATTTTAATGTGAACTAATTATTTATTAAGATATAGCAGCTGGTATTATTTTACTGGTTGATGTGTCAAATTCTCTGTGCAAGTTAATAGATGATTCATGGTATGGGCATTATGTCCTTGGAATGCTCTGAAACAAAGGCCATGTTTCACGGCCTTATTCGATGTGATGTAACAGCTGAGAAACGCAGCCGACTTCGGCTCCATCCTTGACACTGAGATAAAGCTCTTGTGTTCAGAGGCTTTTAGGTGTATCAGATTAGAACTGAACCATAACACCATAACATTGATAGAGATTTACAGGAGTTAGGCAATACCAGCCTAATTTGAGGCTTTTTACACTATCGTCCTTGGTTGTTTTTATGTTGGAGGAAATCGGACTGTTGTTTAACAATCATTGTTTTTTTTTTTCCGACATGGTACCTCATTTATTAAACTGAACAGGAACAGATTAAGCTTAAATTTTTTTTATAGTTTGGTATTCTAGACATACCATTTAGCTGGGGAGGGATCTCGACTGACTGCTTCAGTTAATCAGTATTGTAAAAGTGAATTAGCAATATCATGATTGGTACAGTTGATGATTTGTGGCTGATTTATGAACATTTATCAACATAAGGATGTTCAAGTCGAAGCAGGATATTTGATTGGAATATCAGGAAATGGTTAATGGTTACACTAATGCACTTATTTCAGTGTTTCACTAGTGCTTGGACACCATCAAGGTACTTCCGTGATTGGAAGCCGTGATCGGACTGGTTACTTCAGACATGAACCTCTGGTCTCCCAGGAACTCCTTTAATGGCCCAAACATGTGGAAATGGCTTGGAGTGAGGTCAGGACTGTATGGTGTACGTATGTGGCAATAACTCCCAGCCCAGAGTTCTTGTAATGTGCAAGTGGGGTTAATGATTGTGTGTACAGTTCCACAGACAGATGTGTCTCTTCCGCAACTTGGCCACAAGGATTGGCATTCATGGATGTACAATCTTTAAAAAAAAAAAAAACAACAACAACTTTGCACTGTTCAGATGTTCTACTGCTTCTAAGAGTCAAATCACCATACTGTGCTTGAAGTCTTCTCTAAATCTCAATTGGTTTGACGCCTTCATTCATGATCAATTTCATCACGAGTCCCGATTTGACATACAGTATGATGACCAATAATTTGATTTTATTGGCTCGGCAGTTAAAATAAACATTCCTAAACTAACATAGAATTAGTCGTGCAAGGATGAAAAGGATGAAAGTTTCATCCTAGGAATGAACCCATATTTATTTCAGCCTGTGCAGTCGCCACTGGGAGCTGAGGAGGACCGAGGCTGAGTTCCAGGCCATGTCATGATGCTAAATGACTGGTTAAGTAGTCTTTCAAGTGGTTAGTACTGATGAGTTCATGCGCAAGGGCATTTCTGAGTTCACGTTGTCTTGAACTGGATGCAAAGTGTGCTGGAAAAAGAGTACGGTCTTAGCCAGGCTTACCTACTCATACAAAAGGGTGTTGTCAAACTGTTTTACAGCATAGCCTGATCAAAACACATAAACAAAGAAACAAACATATACTGTACAGTGCACTAACACATAAAAAAAGGTTTTGGATCACTGGTTTATCCAGGGTCTGGGATTGGTTCAGCAAACCTTACAGCCCGGAGGACATCGATGATGAACAAGTCCAGACCAGGTTACGGTTCACACACACATATACGGTACATGGATGCATTTACTTTACACCTTTAACCATTAATTTTTACTGCATACTTTCTTGGATGTGTGACCTGGTCTAAAGGCAGGAATTATAAGTTACTCACTATTTTTCCTGACTTTCGATCTAAAGGGTGCGTCCAATGTGAATTGTCGTTATCTGACCCAGCAGGCTGCTATGCCTTTATTTGGTCCAGACAGAGGAAATGAGATACAATTTCCACTGATATGGTGCAGGTTATGAGATGCAAATTGAGCCATCACGACTTCAAAAGTTTTCCTTCGAGATATTTCGAGCGTTGGAGTTTCAGAGACTTTTACGATCTATAAGAAGAACTGATGTCGTCTGATCTCGGGACGTTTGAGAGAACGCTTCCCGCATAAAAATATATGCAATTGATTTACCATTTTCTCACAGATGATGATTAGATCACATTTTCAATAATTATTATTCTTGCCCTAAAGTCACTAAAAGGAGATTAGGTAAGTTAGTGAGGTCCTAGCCTGCATACTGTACACGTTGTGGTCATGTGACCTACTGACACTCAGCCACAAGCAGCTAGAGTAACAATACGTGTTTGTAAATGATATGTTCACATATAATTTCTTAACAGAGACACAGTGGGCAAGGAGACAATGTGCCCTAATAAATACTCTAGACTTGACATTCACATGCAGTCGCATGCTTTTTCCAAAATAGGGACTCTCTCTTACAGTGCTCTCTTTGATAGTACGTATTTGATAGCTACTGCCTGCTTCGTGTCCGAATGTGATTCCCACTGTGTAAAAAAACCTATCGAGGACAAAGAGAAACCCTGAAACGTGAAATGTTATCGGCGCCCGGCACAAACCGACCGTCTATCAGCGAGCATTATTATGGCCGTGGAATCGGTTACACACTTTTGTTTGCATCAGAGCAGGTAAAAGTGGCTCGGGTTATTTCGCTGCAGAGAGGATTTAAGGAGGATTAAGTGTGGATGAGAGACACAGTGATGTTTCAAAAGTGCTTAAAATGATAAACTGGATATTTTACAAGCAATGCGTCCTTTACATACCTCCAAACGGCTCTTTAAAGTTGACTCACAACCGTGTACTGTATTTACTTTTCATAGATGTTGGTTGCAGAATTGAATCAAAGTCCCGTTTTTTAACCTATGGGCTCTTCCTTAGCATGAACTGATTCATGGTCAGGGACATTTAATGTTGACTTCAGTAATTAACAGAGCTGTGAATCAATATAGACTATTGATTCGATTAGTTTTTTAATTTGATTCGATTCAATGGCACTAATGTCTACAGTCTGATTTATTTCAAGGAGTTATAGTATATTTCTTACAGGTTTTCAGATATTAAAAATGACTAAAAAGTATCTAATAAACCCTGAAATGCTTGGACAAAGCAATAATCTTTTTCCTGCAAAGGAGATTTTCTGTTCTATACTCCATTCCAGTAGGTGTCAGTATTGCACCAACAGTGCATAAACACCCAAAGAAGAAGAATAAAACAAAATGTGGAAGATGCAAGTGATTTGTATTTAATGCAATATGTTTTAATATACCAAAGATTATTATTGAATTTTTTTTAATTAATTAAACGGTTCTTTTTTCGTCTTTCTAAACGGCACATAAGCGTCCTCTTAAACTCGTCTCATTCCCAGGACCACGTGTGTCTTTCACATCCTCCGCCCTTTTTTTCTTCAGTTACATTCTATTTGCATAACTGAGCAACTTGAAGTCTTTCAGGCATTCTCTGTTCAGCTGTAGTGAGAATGAGCTTTAGATAAAACGTAAGTAATGGCACCTCTGTAATTCTCTGTCAACCTGGCTGACAGCCAAGACCTTTAAAAAAAAAAAAAAAAGAAATTAACACATGGCAAGTGTTTACTAAAGTGCATTCTTCCCCGCTATGGAAACCTGATACGTCAAGTTAATAAAATAAATATTGTAATATTTGCAGAGATATAATCTTCATAAAGCCATTAGTGCTGCTTTGTTTAACTCTAGAGGAGACAAGGAGAGGTCTCCCAGGTTAGAGGGTTTGGGATAATGTATTTTTAATGACACTGCTATCCCAAGCTTGGACTGAGAGTGTTTAAGCTTTTTATACACACACACACACACATATTTACAGTACACACATACTGTATATATACTGTCGCTAAGGGATATTAATACCGCGCTTTCATTTCTTACCACAGATTGGACAGGACCCGCTCGTGCACGGAGCACCATTACACCATTACACAAGCGCCGATATGAAAATAACGTTTAATAAAGACAACTTTCATCCTGGAAGCAAAACACTGAGGCTTAATAACAAATTCCAAACTCAGACATCTCTATAGAGATTGTATTATATTTCCAAAAATATATGTACAGTCTATTACAAAGGTTACAAAGCAAAAAACAAAAAACGAAAAAAAAAAAAAAAAATGGAACAAGAAATAATCTAGATAAAATGATTTTACAGATTTAATCGGGTGAAATACATTTTCGAACCAATGACGTTTTTCATTTTCAAACTCTCCATCCTGCCGTAGCTGTGGGGAAAAGAAAAATAAATAATAAACTGTAATAAACTGACAATTAATTTTACTGTACATTAAACCCCTAAGAGACAGGAAAAAATTAAAAATAAAAGGAAAAAAAAACAACAACAAAAAAAAAACTTATTGGCCGTCTTTGGTCCTACATGAGAAATTATGTACATCCGGGTGAAGGAAAAAATATTCGCAAGCGATATAGAAAAATATAGTGCATTTTTAATGAATTCAGAGCTCACTACTGAGGAAAAGGTGTAAAAAAATTGAGGAAGGAACAAAAATGAAACCGTATAAATAATAAAAAAAAAATGTACAAGTTTTACAATCAGATCATATACAGTTAAAGTTTCCCTCCAACCAGACACAATCGACAGTGCTGACGTCTTTGGAATCTTCCAACAACAACAATAACAAAAAAAAGCTTGTTTTGATTTAAACTGTGGGTGGTTGAGTAAGTATTCCTAAGAAGACACACTTCAGTGCAAGATTCGACGCACGATCGCCGGCCATGTCCGAACCCGTGTCCTGCTGTCAGGCTTTAAGCAGTACAGCAGATTTGTCATTGAGGTGTCATGATGGCCTCCAATGAGGATCGATTGAACCTTGGCGTTAATCTCAAATTGGCTCTCCCTAAAGGCTGGAGGGGGCTCGGAGAAAGAGAGAGAGAGAGAGAGAGAGAGAGAGAGAGAGAGAGAAAAGGAGGGAGAGAGATGTGAGGAGGAAACGATGCAAGTGTTTACAGTTTGCGAGGCGAAAATACGGCGCTTGCATGAGAGCCAGAGTGGTTTGTGCTGACCGAAAGCCTTTCGCATTCGATTGGAGAAGGGAGGGAGAAAAAAAAGGGGTCTGGAGCCGGTCCAGTGCTGAGGCCAGCGCAATGGAGCGGAGATATGGGCATCATCTGATCCAAGAGCGTGCACACACACAAACACACACACCGCCTAGGGTCAGTTTCATACCAGATAGAAGATGATGTTATTTAAGTAATGGCTTTTTAAAATTAACATCTGGACTAAACATTGTAAAAACTCAACATTTTTTTGAGTGTGTGTGTGTGTGTGTGTGTGTGCCTGTGTGCCCGTGTGAGTGTGTGCCAAACCTCGACCTAATAAAACAAATTTATAGCCATTTTAGTGCTGTTATTCTTCCTGTGTGTAATTTTAGAGCAGCCATAAAATCCAATAGATATTAAACATTAAACCAAATGTTAAAAAAGAAAAAAAAAAGGAAAAAGGGAAAATCGTGATGTGTGTGCGAAACTGGGAACGATCCCGACCCTGTCCGGCGCGTGATGGACACTGAGGCGCTTCGACCGCATGTTTGAGAAAGCGAATTCCTCTTTCTTCGAGCTCTCTAATCAAGAAGGAAGACACTCACACGTATACATAAACACACACACAAGTACATTCTTGTGTTATTGTTTTTTTTTTTTTTAATCCCTCTGGTTACACCACGGCCCAGAAAAGAAAGGAAACCCCTGTATAAACCACACTCTCCGACATCTTTTCCTTTCTGCCTGGATTAACCCGACGAGCCAAAGAAACAAACAAAACAAAAAAAAACAAAAAAAAAACAGATAAAAATCTACATAGCACCTTAATATCACAAAGAAGAACCATCTCGGTAATTATTGCTCTGATTGATCCGTCTCTTCCAGACTCATATATGTTTTGATTTATATATATATGACCTCCAGTCTACATCCAATTCGTCTAGTTCCTACGACTGAGCGAGAAAAAAAAAAAAAGAAAGAAAAAAAAAATCATCATCATCATTAGAAGAAGTACCTCAAGTCAATAAAATATTCGCAATGAAATTTTTAGATTGAACCGTTATTATGTTAAATACTGTCGAGAGCGCTAGTTATGTGGAGACACCTCATGAAGAAAAAAAAAAAAACAGGAAAATACAGGAAGTCAACGGAACGGGAAATAAAATAAGATGCTTTTAAGAATATTCAAACTAATAGAACTTTGTAGTTCAGAGATCTGAGCTGTATGCGGGGCGCTCGCGAGGAATACTCCAGAAAGAAGAAGAAAAAAAAACGCTGCGAGGTTCCAACTCAAAGCCGAGGTTATGTCCAAATCGAGGTCCGTGCTTCTACAGCGCCGACTTTTTTACCCTGTTGTCAGATCCACGCTTAAAAATCCTATAATGTAAAGAAAAACGGCGTTGGTAAAAAGATGTAAATGTCCCCATTGAAGCGTATCAGTTGTAAAACTCAGTAATGCATTTTATCTTTTTTTTTTTGTAGTTGTACTGATTGGATTTGAGCGTTAATTTGTGCATTTTTTTCGTCCGTTATATTTGTAAAAATAAAAAAAAATTCATATCCTAGTGAAGTCAATACCAACAATGAGCAGGGAACAAAAAGAGTTAAAAAGCGTCAAATTGCTAGAAAACGCTCTGTCTCTCCACTGACGTTTCAGGTAGTATTCTCTCCTTCCGTTTTCCTTTCGCACGTCCGTTGATTCAGCTCTTTCGCCGGAGAAAGAACAAACGAGTCCTCGTCTCCGCAGCTTCCTGGAAGAGTCACTGATTCGAGAGAGACGTTGCGTGGTTGTATCTTTTTTTTAATTAGTGTCGTTTATTTGATTGCGCGCCGATGATTATCGGCGCTGGATTCTAAGTCCCTGCCCCGCTCCAGGGGGGCGGGGGCGGTTTTCCGGCGACCGTCCGTCACACTTGGACGCCCGAGCCGTGCATGTGCAGCATCTGCGCTCTCATAGTCTGTATACTGCTCATGACTTTCTTCTGATGCCCCACGAGCGAGATTCCCAAACTCATCACGTCCCTGTTGATACAAACACACACACACACTCATTAATCACCACTGTGGAGCGTAAAAGATTTATATACTTATACATTATTTTGTTAATGGAGAAAGGACAGAAATCAAACAGCCGTGTTCACAGCGACGCGACAGGCGTGGACGCAGATCAGGGGGAAAAAAAACACAACGGAAAAAAAAAACTCGGGACGCGAAGTGCTGTGAAATGTGTTTTTCAGACTTGCAAGCTTGCAAAAACGTGCAGCACCTCATGAAAATCGCAGCGACAATAAAAGTTACTTTCCATCATGATGGAAGTGCACATGCAAAATATCTTGCCCGAAAAAAAAAAAGGTGATCTCGAAGTTGATAAATTTTTAAAGAAATAATGATCTTTTTCCAGGTTTCTCTGAGAACATTCAACAAGTCAAGCTTGCTATGATACCCAAAGCAGAACATGTTGGAGATACTACACGGATGGTTTCTTACTCGATAGTCATCCTCGCCACGGACTCGAGCGAGCTGTAGCCGGCTGCCGTGAAGTTGTCTTTGTACCTCTCCATCTTAATGGCTTCCAACCACTCGACCACCGAGCAGAACGAGCTGAAGTCCGGCGGGCTCTGGTCCAGCAGTGGACTGATGGGTCTGCAAATGACAGGAAATGAACATGATCACCATGAAACCAACGAATCGGTTCTCCTTTCGCGCTACACGACGACGCAGAAGTCAACTTATTACACCTAATAACAATTCCAGTTATAATAACCATTTATCACCATTTCTGTAAAAGACAGGACGTCGTTACTTTCTTTCCCAAAGGTAAAGCTACGTAGCAAGAAGCCCTTGTGCTAAAAGCTCCAGCTACAGTAAATGGACTAAAGCTCCTTTCCCCTGCTGTTTCTCAGGTTATGTCCTCCTTCTCGGGCCTTGTTCCCCTCTGTAAATGGATTTGAACTGATAAATGGCACAGTGGGCGTCGGTCTTGTGGGTTGCGACCGACATTACGGCGATTGATTTCAAAGCCCTGGCGTTGACCATAAAGCCATGGGAGCGCTGTCGTCGTATCGATTTTCTAGGATTTATTCAAGTGGACACGCTGAGCACAGGACAGACAGGGGATTGTCTGGTAAATCCAGTTACACTTAAAAAAAAACAAGCTATAGCAATAACGGACAATTTCATACATCATAGTAAAAGCTGCTAGGAGATCTCACGATCAGACTCTTGATGGACGTGACCTTGTGTTTGTTTTTACCTTGTACATGTCCCCACTGGCGTTTTCAACGTGCTGGGATTGCGGATCATTTTGTCCAAAATGGCGACTATCTGGTCGAATTTGGGCCGGTCGGCTCGCTCCTTCTGCCAGCAGTCCAGCATGAGTTGGTGGAGTCCCGGAGGGCAGTCCATGGGCGCTGGAAGACGGTACCCCTCCTCGATAGCCTTGATGACCTTCGAGTACATAGATACATACGGTCCGTGAACTTTCTTTGGCTGTTCTGTTACTTCTGATAGCTTTATTTATATAAATACATATGAAGAGGAGGGTTGAAGGGGACACATCTGGCACGGCTTAGTATAAGAACTTTTCCCTAATTAGAAGGAGCAGGAAAAAAAAAAAAACCTTTATAAGCAATGCGGCTGAGGACGATGCACTGGAGAACTCTTTAGTCTAGAACTTCGTCCTTTAAACAGAGGCTTAACGAATATATATTACAACCATGTAGGGTTGTTGCCGAGTTTCAAAGAGGAGGATAAATCGGGTTGCGAACATGAGATTTACAGTAGCCGAGTCTAGACCTCGTGTTAAATTAGTCAACCAGACACGCAGTCTAATTTTTCAGGTGACTGAACCCTGCATGTCTGCGGGTCCCGACAACAATCCTGCGCTCACACGCCCTCGCCTTACTCGGGAAACCGTGGTATTTTTCTCTCGCTAAAGCTGCTCCTGACCTGAGTGAACTAGCTAAGTATGAGTCAACAAAACCAGGACTGGGAGCTGTTTTTCTCTCTGGCGCTGTATAATAGATGTCTGTTTACCCTCAAGTCGGCTTCATCTGCTATTCTCGTCACGTCTTTTCAGGCGGAAAAAAAAAACTTGCGGATCTACAGAGAGAGAAGTGTCAAAGCAAGTAAAGTGTTGCGGAAATGTAAATGTTGTTCCTCTCGTCTCTCTCTCTCTCCTTGTTCACCCAAGAGGAGCGTCCTGACAGGGCCCGGAATCCGCTGACGTTGATGTGTGTCGGGAACGCGGCGCGCCACACAGACCAATGTGGATGTTTTAAAAACGGACGGTTTACCGCAAGGGGCATTTGCATAACGTGTCTCTGCAATTACACGCCATCATTAGCCCTTCTGTTAAGGAGCGGTTATCTTCTCCGAGGACCTACACGCACCGGTGTAATTTTGACACTGATTGTCTAACAGCGCCTACAAACAGCGATGGATTTAAAAAAATAATGATAATAAATAAATAAATAAATAAATAAACAAACAATCTCTCCCCGTATCATTATCCGGTACAAGGGAGGAATTTAAATGCTTGAGCAATGTCTGTCTCGGCGCACCTAAGCATCAGCTCTGCAGAAATGAAAGCCAGAAAGGTCTCTAAATCAAATCTAGACTTGGGCAATGTCTCATGCTCTGCTAACAATACATTTTGCGTTATCACATCTCATTAGTGAGGTTAAGCATCAATCGTAAAAGGCACTCTAAATGCAAAGCGACCCGTTCTTTCTCTAAAAACCTATTTTCGGTCGATTTATGCAATCAGACGAAGATCAGCTTTAGACACACTTTTTTTTTTTTTATATCCCAGGTGCTCAAGACAACTCAAGAGACGAATGAAGCAGGACGCAGCGATGCATTCCGAAACCAGCTTAAATAAGTGCACTAATGAGCGAAGTACTCCTCCGATCAGATTCGGGCCAGATGCAGAGGAGGCGGAGGAGCTTGTCATCTACGCCTTGTTTTTTTTTTTATCCTGCTGGAACAGCATGAGAGGTGGAGAAAGCACAGCTCCAGACTCGATGATGAAGTACATTCATTTCGTAAATGAAGACAAATAAACTCATGCTGGGAATAAATTAGCATTACGCGGCAGGACTGTCGAATTCGTTTCGAAATTTGGGTTTGAAATTTAGCTACTGTAACGGGCAGTATTCAAAAGAGAAAAAAAAAAAATCGAGCGTGGAAGAGAAAAAGCCACTCACGTCTTGATTGGACATGTCCCAGTACGGCCGTTCGCCGTAGGACATGACCTCCCACATGACGATGCCGTAACTCCACACGTCGCTGGCGGACGTGAATTTACGGTACTGGATGGCTTCCATGGCTGTCCACCGAACCGGGATCTTTCCACCCTGTTCAGTAAAACGCACGTCAGTGGCTGGGGTAAACATCAAATTCATTACAGCCTGCATCTTGCCCTAAAAAGAGAAGTCACGGTATTAACCCTGAGGTTCTGTTTCAATGTTCATTGAGATTCAATATAAATGATTCACAAGGCACCAATTTAAAGCAGTTGAACAGCACCAAACAGAACACAAGGGTTAATCTCGCCACTGCGCTCCAGCTATCCTTTAAATCGTGTATTCTGATGGGCTGGCTTCCGCTCGGTGGTTTTATCGACTCACGGTGGTAGTGTAGACGGCCTCGGGGTCATCGTCGATCACTCTGGACAGGCCGAAGTCGGACACTTTGCAGACCAGGTTGCTGTTGACGAGGATGTTGCGCGCCGCCAGGTCGCGATGGACGTAACCCATGTCAGACAGATAGCGCATGCCGGCGGCGATGCCACGCAGCATCCCTACCAGCTGGATCACCGTGAACTGCCCATCGTGTTTCTGAGTAAAAACAATAAATATACATATATAAATATAAAAACACTTCAATTTAGATGATTTGTTTGAATTCCTTTAAATTAGTTCAGACAACTACACCGCGTTCACAACGCCGCCTCCGTACTCACCCTGAGGAAGGCGTCTAATGCGCCGTTCTCCATGTACTCGATGACGATCATGACCGGCTTCCCTGACAAAAAGAAGCACAAAAACTCCATTAGATGCGATTAGGAGCGCCGAAGATAAACTTCATCCACTTAGCGTGCGAACGCCGTAATGAGAGAAAATAACTCAAGCAACGCTCTAAAAGGCAAGTTGTAGAGTGCTTTTCTTTCCGTTTAAACACGCACAAAGTAGCTCATTAACAGCTACAGTCGAGTTAATAATATCTAAAAGAGCTTTAGTTATCGAGCTATGGACACGACAGACAGTTACAGAGCAGTAGGAAGGTGAAATGCAATAAGAACGCACTGATCGGTGAATATGCATGATATGCAAATTGACATGGAAACCACTCGTATGCTTCTTTGGATTGTCACACTCGCAAAGACTGATTTAAAAACAAAAGTCGAAAAAACGTTTTGTTTATAACAGGCTAAGCAGGAAGGTTTCCAAATAAAGTTTACATAATAATTTGCATAACGTGATTTGATTCTGTGACATCACATCCTATGTATATATGCATATACAGTGCTGTGAAAAAGTATTTTTTTCTTTATATTTTTCCATTAATTAGGGAGAAAGTCCCCCCCACCCCACCCAAAACAAAAATGATAACCCAAGCAAATAGAACATGCATTTTTCTCATGATTTCATTCATTACGTGACAAAAGCTGTCCAAATCTACCTGGCTAAATCAGGCATGAATTGCCACACCTAGGCCTGATTAATTCCAGACCTGTTGAATCAAGAAATCACTTAAATAGAACATTTCTGCCAAAGTGAAGCACACTAAATGATCTCAAAAAGGAACACTAAGGATCTAAAGAAATTCAAGGAGAGATGAGAAACAATGTAATTGACATTTATCCGTTTGGAAATGGTTAAAAAGCCATTTCGTTGGTGACAACGTGACAGCCATTATCCACAAATGGAGAAAATTTGGAACAGTGGAGAACCTTCAAAGAAGAGACTGGCCTACCAAAATTACTCCAAGAGCACAACAATGACTCATCCAGGAGCTCATAAAAGAACACAGAACAACATCTAAAGAACTGCAGGCCTTACTTCCCTCAGTTAACGTCGGTATTCATAATTTAACAATAAGAAAGAGCAAAAATGGCATCAATGGGACAAAAAACATAACAGACAAACAAAAAAACAAATACTTTTTCACAGCACTGTAAATCAGCTTTTCATGAAAGTCCTGAGAGTGCGAAGCCTCCTGTCATCTACACTTTCTGTAGCTACAGATTCTTTTACAAATTTGCATACTGCACTCTGAAAAGCTTTTGTGATGTCACGACACATTGATTAATCCAAATATGGTCCTATCTTATTTACACTTATACCTCATGGCGTTATGGTGTGTGAAAACTCACCCCTGGTGACCACGCCTTCTAGATGGACCACATTGGGATGGTCGAACTGTCCCATAATGCTCGCCTCGCACAGGAAGTCCCGCCTTTGCTTCTCGGTGTATCCCACTTTTAGAGTTTTGATGGCGACGGGGACATCCCGCTTACCAGGAAGCTTCAGGCGACCGCTGCACACCTCGCCAAACTCCCCTAACACACACAAATGCACATACACATGAACATATACACCCAGTATGATGTGTGCATGGAGCGAAAAGCAGCAGTAGCAATCCATCAAACGAAGATGACGCATCCTTGCACATTCTCTCCTGAGGAGATATATTAATTACGCTAGGATTTCACCCACTGCCCTGCAACCCTCACTTCCCACAAAGCAGCTATTAATAATCAGGAGAGAGAAATGCAGCAAGGGTTGTTGAAGGAATAAATATTTGGCTTGCACTGTATCTATGTGTGTGGGGGTGTTTGAGGAAACGAAGTCTCACCTGCGCCGATCACTCTTTCGATCTTAATGCACGAGGCGTCCAGCTCCTTGGCGAACTGATGCACGGCCCTGTTGGGGTCTTCATAGGTTTCAGGGTCGATGTATGTTTTGGTGCCTGGAAATTTAACTGCAGAAGGGTAAGAGGATTACTGTTACGATTAAATACGCAAACCCGGCAAGATCGGCGGAGACAGCTAGCTACAGTAAAACCAGAGCCAAGGGTCAGGTCTTGCTAATAAAACCATTCCTTGCCTAAAAGGAGCTACAGTGCAGAAACCTGGAGACATATGGAGCTGTCGCTCAACAGCTAATGGCTTTCGTGAAGCTGGTTCGTTGCTTGTATTCCGCGAGACATGGCTCAGATTAGAGTCTGACGTTGCAGTACACAGGAAATGAATTATCCCTGGTTTAAACACTAGCCATTTTTTTGCTCATGCTGCTTTGAACAAAATGAAAGAAAACCCAAGCAATGATGACTTTTCTTTAAAAAAACAACAACCAAAAAGCACTAAGCTAAAGGACACAGATATATATTTGCGCTAAACATACATAATGACACGAAGTTTAATTTGCTTTTGCATCTTACAGCTACATTTTAGATTCCTGTTGACCCACATAATTAAGCCAGCTAATGACGCATATACATAACTCTTTACCAAATTAATGCCCAGCGTGTTTCCTCCCTCTCAGCCTTGCTAATTACAAGCCTACCTGTCAGCTTCGATACGCCGGGCCATTTAATGAGACTGGTTCAGACACTATCAGGGAACAAGCAAGAATCAGCTAAAATCACTAACAAGTAATTAAAGTATTAATTTAAACAAATCTGCAAAACAGATGTCGCGTCGCCTCTGCTAGTCAACATGGCGACCTACAGTAGTGCAGCTGATGTTCCCTGTCTTCCTGTAATCGCGCAGTCTATCCAGCTGTCTGCGATGCTTTCATGACGAGTCTTATCGCCGCTTCTCTGACAAATTCGGAGTGCACAAAGTGAGCGCGCTCCTTCACCTCAGAGTGCAAGGGCAGCTCTTCTTTATCCTTTTTCTTTCTTCTATTTATTTTTTCTTTTGCTAAAGAAGATGCTTGGCAGGTCCTCAGCATGCACATGGTGCGCTAGCAAGCACCACTAGTCACGTTGCACGCCAGGGAGCTAGCGCTGCCACCTTGACCCTTTGTTTCCAAATCAGCAGTTTGCCTACAGCGCGTCGTTAGCGTAGCTTGTCTGGGGAGGCCGGCGGCACGGGCTTCTCTAGGGGCTTCATTAGCCAGTGCTGAGGGATAGTGGCTCGTTGGGTGAACAGGGCCTTAGCATCCAAGGCAGCACTATGCTAAGACAAGATTGTAATATCTTAGTCTGACAGCAGAGATGCTAGCATTGAAGTGTTCAGGACAAGACTGCTCTCTTTTCTTTTTTGTTCTGAGATGTTTATTAAATTTTTTATCTGGGCCGACTAAACTTCATAACATGACTCAAAATAACTTTCAGGATCAGTTCACGGATGCTAGCCTTCAAGTGGCATGATTTATTGTAAGTTTCAGCAAAACAAAAGATCATGCAAGACGGCATAATAACCTATGACATACTGTAAGAAGCACCCTAGCTCTGACAACAGAAAAGCTAATATTGATGGTAAAATTTAAAGAAATTTTAGTCGCCATTACATTGATATGAATAGGGACATCGGCCCACTTTTTTTTTTTAATGTTTGCGAGAGGAGACCCAGCTGAACGTTATGATATGAGCTTTATGGGGGTTTGCCCAAATTTTGGAGCAAATTAGCAGTTTATTACTTTTTTTGCTGACTCACTGTAGCTACACTGTAAAACCCCATTCATTTTCAATAGAGTGAGTTCCAGGCATTGAAGGGGTTAATTATTTCATTTATATATATTTATTACTTAATTATTTTATTATTTAATACTACATGTTTTTTCTTTACTTTTTTTTTACCCCAATTTTTTTTTTCAAGACATTCTTGGACCAGAAACGAGAGTCGAGGGCTCTGTGGGAGCAAAGGGCTAAATAATACATAAGTTAAAATGCTGGCAACATACAGTACAGTGCTCTGACAGGAAAGAGGCGCTTATGCTAATATCCTGAGGAAAGTATGCTAATTCTGATGCTACCCCGCCTCCCTTCCTTTTAAATAATTAATAAATTTATGACCAACCTTGCTGAAAAAGTAAAGAACAAAAAACAACCCAGTTTGTGATATTTTAGCAAGAGTTAGCAAGTTTCAGTTAGCAACTGTAGAGACTCAGCTCTGACAGGAACAACAGAAGATGCTAATACTAGAAGAGGCTAAGATGCTAATATCCGTCGATGTACGGATAAGAAAAAAACATTTCAGAACTATCCTAGCAAAAAACAAAAAAAGAAACTAAGTCTTATTAAAAAACTTGTGAATAAAAGGGAAAAGATGCTAACACCAATAAGTAACTAAAGAAGGTTGAAACTGACTAATATTTGTGGCAAGGATCAAACATTTGAAAGGCTAAGAACTGAAGAGATGCTAATTCTGATGCTTAAATATTGAGATTTTTTGTTCAATGACCATTTTTAAGATTTTTAAAACCTCATTTAAAACATAAAAGGATTTAAAAGAATACATATATTAGCCATGACAATGAAGAGGAAACATGCTAGCAGTATAAACTGAGAGATTTCTTAAAGGGCCGCGTTTTTTATTTATTTATTTTTTACTTGATTAAATTTTAAATTTCTGAGGAAACAATATTTATTTATTTAACATTATTTAACTCGTACAGTGATTTATTCTTTTTTTTTTTTTAATCTGAGAATGTGTAAAGTATGTGTACGGTCATGCTAGCAAAACATGATACTCACATTGGAAGTAAAGCTCTTCATCTCCTTCCTGGTCTGCCTTACTGTACCCACAGTGCCTTTAAAAGAGAGAGAGAGAGAAAGAGAGAGAGAGAGAGAGAGAGAGAGAGAGGTGTAAACAGGTTGTAGTAGAGTGCACTAACTAATACACATAACTACTAACTAACAGACTGAAACTGGAGACTCCTTCCAAATACGTTAAATCTATCATGTGCTCACAGAAAACTTTATATTAGCATTGACACATTTTTTTGTTCTTAAGTAATTTTATGTTTGTTTCATTGAACATTTTTAAGTTTAAAGAGCCTATATACGGTAATAGAAATATTGCTTTTCTGATCAATCAGATTTGAGAACTGTTATAATATGCAACTTGGGCCTTTAAACACAAAGATGCTAAGAAAGCAGCAAAGCATTCAGCCACACACAGGCATGCTTGAAAGTGATGGGAGAGGATGAACGAAACGTGCGCACACACACACACACACACACACACACACACACACACATTCACGTGTACGCACATTCATGTGCCGTCAGAAAGAAACAAAGTGGACTTTCATCCTTTTCCAAGAGCGTCCTTCCTTTCTATCGTATCCAAAACATGCAAAAAAAAGTAGCGCACTGTCGTTCCTGGCATGGACACTGGTGACACAAGTGGCATGCTGATGGGTAAGTGCGATCAGCTCGGGGGAAGGGGAGTATGTTTGTGTGTGTGTGGAAGAGACCACCGTGACGCCGACGAGAGACAGGAAACAAAAGGCAAGCACGTGCCCGAGCGGAGGAGACTCACAGGAGCGGCGAGTCAACGGGGGCCGCGAGAGCGTACCTTCTCCCGATGATGAAGCCGAACACCATGAACACCAGGATGATGGTGCCGGCTACCGCCACCACGGCGATGATGATGACCGGGTTCTGCTCGCTCGAAACGATTGTGGCTGCAACAAACAGAATATAAAAAGAAAGACAAATTGTTACAACAGCTACACATACTGTATGTATGTATATGCTGTACAGTATATCTTAATCCTACCCTTTATCCTTTACCCAAATACCAGGACTGTCATGCTTGCTGGATGAATAAATGTGAACATTTCCAACTAATTTTGGCCACTCCAAAAGATTTAGGCTCATTCAGTCATTCAGTAGATAAGCGTTAGACCCGAGCGTAACCCGCTTTTTTTTCCTTCCCTGGCTTCTCCATGTTCTATTTTAGGGGTGCTCTCCGAGTGCACGGTTCTACCGTTTCTGAAAATGGGCTTAATAGTTCCCAGCGGGAAACGTGGTGCCCTTCATTTGAAACAATGACACATTCAGGTTGGAGCGTTTCACGTTCGGACCGCTTCTCCGCCACTAAAAGAGCACTCGCATTGACAGAGTGCTGAGGGAACAGGATATGCAGCTCCGGCCTCAATAAATTATACAGCGAGACAGCGGTATTTAAAGAGCACGTCATGGCGGGGATTTTGACAGGGCGTTCGTAATTTTTACGTGCGAAGGGGGTTACTGTGGAGTCGTATGGTTCTGCTCTGATAGCGGCTCCAAGGAGCAAAGAAACACAGAAAACAACTTTGATATTCTTTACTTATAAACTTAGAATAATAATAATGAACATGCTTACAAAAATTCAACATGTCACAGCAAAACATTCCTAACTGGAGGTGTGGTCAAGCCCTGGCCTGGGGTAGGAGGCGTGTAGAACGAAGCAAGTAATAGATAAATGGCTGCAGCTGTCTGTGATTAATGAGAAACCGTACATATAGACTTTTTTGTCTCCGCGAGAGCTTTTGACCCATACGCGGAGCCGATGCCGGTAAGCTGGCAAACGCCTCGTCTGTGAACAACCAAAGACAACGAAAAACGGAAAGGTGTGTGGGCTGTTTTTGTTTTGGCTCGCCTTAAAAAAAGCGCTTTATCTTGCCAAGTAAGCAGTCAAAGGTAAGTTTGAATAAAAATAAATATAGTTCTCTGAAATCTGTGTATAGGGCTTTAAATATCTAGTTTCTGGGTTATTTATATTTATTCACTGTATATATACACACAACGATCAGTCATAACACTAACATTACCGCCAGGTGAATTGAATAACACTGATTATCCATTATATTCCAGTGAACTGGTGATCAAAGGCCCATCACTGCTTGTGGTCGGATCCCATAGAAAAGTCACCGTAGTTAAAATTGCTGAAAAAAGTTAGCAAGGATAGAAATGCACTAGAACATCCAGTGCAACAAGTTCAAGGTTGTTGATCCGGCCTCCAAACCCCCCAGATCCTGATTCAACAGAGCGTCGGTGGGATGCACCAGACAAACAAGTCAGATCCATGGAGTGCCCACCCCACAACACAGGACACCCAAAGGATCTGCCGCAAACGTCCTGGTGCCAGACACCACAGCACAACCCCAGAGGCCCTGTGGAGACAGAGCTGCTCCACTGGCACAAGGTGACACAGTAATACTGGGCTTAATGTTTGTGATCGGTGTGTATGTATAATAATTATGCTGTGCATAATGCATTTATAATAGCTAGCGAGATTGATTAACTGATAACTCATGATTGTAAATCTTTTCCAGAAATATCACTTTTCGCTTAAGATTGATTAACACATTTAGACATAACAGATGGTCAACCATATCTATAATCCGTACCCGCTCCCGACGACTCGTCCTTAGTGGTGACCTCGAGTCTTGGGCCGAACATGCCGTATCCGGCCGAGGTGAAGGCTCTGATCTGGAATACGTACGCCGTGCTGGACTTCAGATTGTTCACCGTGGCTGATGTGGACCTGGACTTGACCGTCGAGTAGATCCGATCCTTCTGGTCCTTCATGTAAAAAAACACAAATATAATGATTTCCCTTATTTGGAAAGAAAAAAAAGGAAAATCTGCTCATGAAGGTTTTTCACTCCAAGAGTTAATTAATTAATTAATTTATTTAGTGTTCAGACGTTTTAAGGGTATCGAAAGAACGGTATGTTCCTGTGTTAACTGTGAGAAAGAAAGCCGTCGAGAGCAGTGCTTAGTTTACAACGGGTTCGAGTCTCGAGAGGTTTGCACATAATCTGCTTCTCTTTCTCTCGCTGCACATGTTGTTAACTTAAAGTTAAGGACGGTCGAGGGAACGCTCGTCTCTAATTTTCCAACCACAGCCCGGATCTGCCCAGGAAACAGACTGATCGTTAAACGTCGCCTGCTTTTTAAAGGATGTTTCAAAGCCTTTGTGTTAGCTCTTAGGTAAACATGGTACTTGTATATGAGCATCGGTTACAGGAATGGCTTGAAATGAGAATACAAATGACAATGTTAATGTACATGAATTCATTAGTGCTGTGTGACATCATGCACATTCACGTACATGGCTCGGCTGTTTGTAAAACAGCAGTGTGTCTGGGAACAGGCTGTGTGGAGTGTAATGAGAGCTCTGTAGCCTCCGGTACAGTGTGTGTCACCTTTCTGTGTGTGGTTATATTTTCTAGCAAGGAAAAGTCTTCTGGCTAATTCAGCTCTCCCGAGTGCCTTATTCATTACTGAGATTATTACAGAAGGATGTGTTCCGGACGGACCTCCGCGTTTGCCGGCAGGTAGGAACGCGGATGATACGGCGTAGAGGAAGACGAGTCAGGAGAAAAGATGGAACGCGAGAAAACCCTGGGCTCTGACAGGCAGGTACCTATACACAAACGCAGAGACAGAACAGCATTCTTCCTGCTTTCAAAACACACGCCTACGCGTGCACTCGCTCAGGATCCCTCAACGCTGCTTTCTCTCGTTTTCTCTCTCTCTGTCTGACTTTAATACACTCACCTTCTCGTAGTACTTGATCTCATATTCAGTGATGACTCCGTTGGGCTGCTCAGGTTCCTGCCACGAGAGCTGGATGCTGTGCTCCTGTACGCGCTCCTTTATCACCTCGCTGACCTGCGACGGAGCTGAAGCACAACCAGAGAGAGAGAGAGAGAGAGAACGACTCAGACGGAGAAGTTGTGAGAACAGTGAGACGTGAAACTTTGCAAACATCAACCCACTGGATCCTATAGTGGAAAAACACACACATACAGTACTGTATGCGCACACACACGTCTCGGCTGCCAGGCTGATAAATATTCACGCTCTGGCTCCGGAATGTTTTGCGGCTGGTAATGGAAATTTCAATTACAGAGCAAACACCGGAAGACGTCTAGAAGAAAAAAAAGAAGAAAAAAAAGTCACGTCCGCCTTTATGAACGGCAATTAATTCCGACCACGGGATTGCCTCGCATGGCCCCTGAAGACGCCCAAGACTCTGCAAGCCTTTTTCGCAAAGCCTTACTTAAACCATGACTCAACCACATCTCCTCTGATGAACATTCCAATTAACAACCGGCACTTGACGGCGCCTTGCCATGATCGCTCACTTCATTTTTTCTCATCATGGCGGTTGATCAGCCACCGTTCCTAGAGTAATGCTAATCCGGTTCTTATCACAAAGGCATTTTAACTAAAAGAATAAGCAGACATTAGATCTAGTGCCTACTGGAAGGAGTTTCCAGTGTCAGTGCTTTGTGATGATGAATTATAGTGTGTAGAAAAAAATTCCAGCGTGGGAAGGTTAACACGTTCCACTGCGTCGTTCGTTGTTTTGCTTTAACAGTACAGTATTCCTTACGTCCTGTTCTGCTACTGTACATGATGTCATATTGGTTGGAGCGCCATTAGGATGAGAAAGAGAGAGCAACTGCATAACTGTAGGGATGGGGATAACAAAAATTCATCTATGCAAAAAAATGGGAAAAAATAACTCTCACAAGGGCGTTTATCTGATCCGGGGAAAGCATTAAGTCATGACCTTGCAGGTCCAGGGCTTTGCTCCGCAGTGACCCGACGCCAACGCGAGACTGCGGATTAAATCGGGATTTTGAGCATTTGACACTAATGCAAACGGCAGCCTGGGCCTCCAGACCGCACCAGTCAAACTCTGTTTTGACACGTCCCATGTAATCGGACTCAAACAGTGTGAAACACACATGCACACACATGCACACCCCAGCCTGTGCTCCGCCACACCGTACTCCCGAGCCTCACATCGGTACTTCAACATCATTTTTAAACTCGTACCTATAAAAGGTATCAAAGGAAAGAAATCATCTCAACATCTTATAATCAAGCTGGTCATTTATGACATTTCATAAATCCAAGCTCCCGTTGGAAGTATGCCGCTAGTCTTGCTTTCGTTCGCGGTTCTCCGCTTGTTGCTCAATCGTATGCAGCGAGTGTCAATTACGCAAGAGGACGAGGGATATAGCGACGGCCACGGCGAGGGCTCGCAATTTAATATGACACTTGTACACTTGAGAAGACTCGAAGCTGAGTAATTGGATATTTTTCCCTCTTCGCTGTTTGTCTGTCACTTTGGTGAGCGAGGCTGAAGGTTGCCCCGGGTGGTGGACTTGGAGAGGTCCTTACGCTCTGTTTTTATGTTTTATGCTTTCCTGCATTAAAACAACCTGCAGTATTTTAGTCTGTTTGGATGAAACGCACATCCTTCATATATGGAGTCATGAGCATTTGAGTTCGGGGTTGTTAACCATACGCTTTAAATTCTGCATACATTTTAACTGCTAGCTACTTGGTTAGCTTGCTACTGTAGCGTGCCCCAGGTTAGAACATTCTCACAAACATTAGGTTTGCCACGTGGTCAACAAATGGTGAATGATTAGCATAAAACCAGACAATGACTTTCAGAAATTTACCTCAGATCAGCTAAATATTTTAGTCTTGTCTTACTATTTAAGAGGAAAAAATAAATTACAAATGCTAACACAGATTCTGTCTTTTTCATTTCCATAAACGAGATGCTTAACATTGGACTGGACAAACTGATTTATTTTTTATTATGCTTTTATTTATTTATTTAATTTATGAATTTTTTTTACCACACCTGAGGCGTGATAAATCACACCAAAAATTGTCCGGAGATAGATGTGCAGGATTGCCAGCATTAGCAACATTAGCAGGGGTATTAGCGACCTTCGGAAACCTCGTGTAATTCAGCAGGAAGTGGGCTTCCATCATGTTCTGCATTAGAATACATTAGAGCTACATTATGCATGGGGATTTTTAATATCCTTCGACTTTCTCTGCCTGCGTTGCCCCCTCCCCCACTCCTCACACACACACACACCCCTACTCCCATCCTCTAGCTTTAGCAGTAGGGAAATGTCACTTCATTATAAAACTTCATTATAAAAGTTGCATCATGTTTTTTTGACTTTGCATAGGAACTACGTTGATGAGCGGAATGTATAAGCTCATTTCTTTCAATTAGGAAAGCTATTTGAATCGAGACCGAGAGCAGACGGATTCCTCGTACGCCCACTCTCGAGCCTTATCCCCGCTAAATTTTCAATTACTCACGCGGGAAATCGAGACATGTGCTTTCTGATGATGCGGGAATTAAGCATGCGAGGGCCAGATTGCTGCTCCGGCTCAGCACATGCTGTTAGATATACATGCGATGACCTCATTTCAGCGTGATGGAGCACATTCTGATAGCGGCGTAATTCGATGTGTCATAGGAAATGGTGCAGACGCCAATGGTGCAGAAAGGGTGTGTGTGTGTGTGTGTGTGGGTCGGTGTGGGTGTATTAGTAGAGCAGAGCATGTGCAGTAGCCTCTGGCTCTAATCTCCCTGGTCAGAGCTTTGAAGCCTTCGAACAGTCATTGGAGAGAGAGAGGGGGGGGTGTTGGATTTAGGAAGTGTCCAAAACCAAAATTAACCCTCCCGAAGGGGTGTCAATGCCTGGAATATGTTGGGGATTTTTCTTGTGGTTGTTTTTTTTTTTTTTTGGTTTTATGACTGATTTTCAAAAAGCACTAGTTTTACAAAGGTCTCAGCACTTTAACATACACACATATAAATAAGTTAAACTTAAAACTAATGAAAAAAACAAACAAAAAAAAACACCAACAACAAACAAAAATCAAACAACGGAAGGAATAGAAGTGTATCGATACTACACTCTGGTGACTTTTTCAGACTGATTAACGATGCTGATTAAATCGATTAGATTGTAGAAGTAGATTGCAGAAGTCGATTTCCTTCAATTTTTTGAAAAGAAATCATTACAACATTCATGAAAAATGAACAACGATAATCGGGTTCAAGCACCTGTGCCATTGCCACCTTTTTGAGCATGTTAACACTTCCAAAAATCCCCGGATTCTGGTCAATCAGGAAGTTATTAGCCAAGTTTTAGCATAAGTTTAAGGTATCAACATGACTGAACCATTTGAGATATCAAAAATCCCTTGGCAATTTTGCAACCCAAAGTCTTGAGATTAAACTGACCCAGTCTCGTAAAAATCACCTAGGAGGAGTACATCGAAATCCTTTGGGTACATTTCATAAACAACCCAAAATAACTGACTTCCTGTTGAGCCCATGACAAGCACAGCGAAAGTTGTTCAGTTTAATGAGATCTAAAATGGGTACCAGGTTTCGCATGTATACAGGAAAGTGTGTAAGAGCAATGCAGCAAATCTCGTGTGAAGGCCTCGCGCCACGCCCAGGGCCCGGATGATTAGGTATCCTAATGGCAGCAGATTCCAACCTGTGTGCTGATTTTCATGACTTTTTGAGAAGGTTAAGATTGTCATAAAGCCCTGGATGCTGGTCAAAAAATCCTTGGAAGAACAATTCACCCTTCACACACTATGATGTCATAGGCCTGATGTCATAGTGCTTGGGCCCTAATAATGCTTAGAAGCACAAGAGGGCCCTTCACAAAATATAATGATGTCATAAATATATAAATGAAATTAAATAATGAAAATTAATAATAATTTTTTTTTTAAATATAGTAATATATTTTAAATTCTTCCAAAAATTAAGATTAAATAAACTAATTCTGACTTATATATATATTAAAAACATAATAAACTGAAACATTAATGAGCTCTTGTAGCTGAAGCAGAGCTCCAAAGTCGGCTAAACTGACTGGATTCTCTCGTCTCTATTGATCACAGAGACGCGGAAATAGTGTTGTTGGAAAACTAATGAAGCGCTACTGTAAAATCATTATAACATGGTTGTGTAATTATATAACTTCTTACTACTGGGTTATTGGTCAATTCCTGTTTTTTTCCACAATGAGAATGAACATGTAGCAAGCATGTATTGACATATCATAACTCTATGGCACATCTGCTGTTCAAAAGCTGCAATCACATTACACATACGTGTATCATTTGCATGCGGCACCTTTTTGATATTGCATTCAGATTCATTATGCAACGATATATCATTACATCCCTAACAACCAGGGCTGGACTGGGACCAAAAAACGGCCCTGGCATTTTTGGCCATAGCAGCCCACCTTGATTATTTAAACAATATGCTGAGGCATATGACACATCAAAGGATATATGCACTCACTGTTTTGTTTCATTTTTTTATTCATTGTTATAGACGGACTCATCTCAAACTCCGGTCGAACTCTAAATAGCAGATTTTGTCACGTGGAGATGAGGGCTGGCCAGGAGGGAGGCAGGGCGTGGCCTGAGATTTCATTGGACTAGCTCAATGTCCTTTAAGACA
>JAQMYL010000012.1:33949217-33963756 GCA_030014365.1 Clarias pachynema
ATATATAATAAAGGCAGCCCAATCAAGGAATCTAATTTTATATGTTCAATCTCGTTCTATGCTAGTTAGCTAGGACCTGTAAACAAATGTTAGGTAGTTAGCTAACTATGTTAATAATAATGAAGTATGAGATTTAAATAAACACAGACACAGAAATGCAAATACACTGTGTCATAAGGCTGCTGTGTCTTGCCACACACACACACACACACACACACACAGATATGCTCTATCGTGCTGAATCATACACTCACATACCATCAGACAGACAAACACTCTGACACACACAGAGTATACACTGTAGCTCATCTGGTTATTCACCCAACCTTCCTACCCACCCCCACACACACACACACACACACACATATACTGTACACACAACACACACATACACGTACACACTGTGAGCACTCTGACACACTCGCATGCACTAATAGATCTGTATCCAGTCTCCAGACTCCCACAGGACACAAAGATTAGCATGAGATCATATCAACCGCAATTAACAGCCTGGAGAACGAGTGATCAGGGCCTCGTTCGGAAGGCGAGGCGCAAAGATGAAGGAAGAGGGGAAGAGCATGAGAGATGGAGAGAGAGAGAGAGCGAGAGAGAGAGTATGGGAATATTCAAGGATCAGAAGGACTGAGACAAAAAAATCCACAATTACAAAATTAAACAGGTGGATATAAAAAAAATGAGAGAACATTCACGAAAGAGAGAGAGAGAGAGAGAGAACCACGGAGTGAAAAAGAAGCAGGAAGACGAGAAGAGATTGAACAATAGAGCAGAGCAAAGGAACTGCATTAGAGAGAATAATTGAGTGAGAGACAAAGAAGATGCGAGAGAAACGAGGAAGATAGATAGAGGGACAAATATAACATTAGAGGGTGGGAGTTAGGAAGAAAAGGAAGGATCATACTATGTCACAAAAAAATCACAAAAAAATTAAGGGAGAGGTGGAAACAGAAGAATGTGAGTAGAAGATGTGGGAAATAAAGATAAATACGGGATATGAGAAGTGAGAGAGGATATACAGTGAGGGCAGAAATGGAGGGAAAAACAGATAAGAGAAAAAAGTGAGGATGAGAAAGGATGAGAAAGAGAGAGAGACAGATAGAGAGTGAGATGGATACTGTTGTGACAGACAAAAATTTGAGACAGGATGATGGAGAGAATCAGAGAAATAGAGAACGATTTCGAGCTGAAGAGGAAGACAGGTGTATAGATAGAGACAGCAAGAAAAAGAAGACTGAGTTAAGCAAGGGAAAGATTGAGAATCAGGGCACAGGAGAAAGATAAATCATAGAGGAGAAAGAGATAGACTCTACACATAAAAGAAGAGGGAGGTTTGAAACAGAGGATCACTGGTGATTAGAGGAAAACATGCGCCAAAATCCGACACCAGGACGATAACGTGCCCTTCAAACGAGCGGCCAAATAAATTTTCTGTCCCCTGACCTCACCCTGACTTCTCCCTCCTTCACTCTCTCTCTCTCTTCCTGTAATCTCTGGCTCTGTCAGTCTCATTGTTATCACCTCAAGCCATAGTGCAGGTGGACAGGCAGGGTGGAGAGGAGGTTGATGTGGTTCAGGTTTCTGTCAGAAACTCATGATCTCAGTGACAGCAGCTGAAAAGCACTCAAATTGACGAATTGGTGCTTTGAAGACATGAAGCAACGAATCCGAACCTGAGTTGTCCGGGGCTGGTTTAGTTCCCCACTCACAACTTTAGGTCCTACTTGATTAATACTGTATATTAGAAGAACTTATAATCCTGTCACATCTGTCTTTAGACATGTTATGAAGAAAAGTAAAGCTTCTGATGGTTGAGCGAGTTTAGAATCTGAACATACACTGAACACTTTTTGTCAGTGAGTCGTAGGAAGCTACACACAAAAGCGCACGCACACACGTAGCTGCCGCCACAACAATCTCTCTCAGACATAAATAAATCCTCCGACAGTCACACCGAGCAAGTTCAAACGCCTCGGAACGCTGGGTGTGTATTCGTGCGTCTGTGACTAACACCTAACCCTGAACTCCAGACGCAGGTAAATCCTTCAGCCGCCTCTCCTCTGACTCCCACGTGCGTGTTTTTACTAACGCGTGCCCGTTCGTCAGAGCATGACATCTTGTTTTGGGATGACTCAAATAGCTGTTGCGGTAAGAGACTCCGCCCTCACAGACAAAAATCGATCATCTGGTAAGATTTTAACACGGACAGCGAGGCTCCTCTTGGCCTGTGAGTCGATGGTCCCTTAGCTAATGATAAAACGCTGCAGAGAGAGAGAGAGAGAGAGCACTTTGTTCTGCTGGCTTAAGGAAACAACTCCTGATGGTGATGAATGGACACTCACGGCGCGAGTCAGCGGCAACGGGAATTTCCGACAGCAAAACAAAACGAAAGCCCTTTCTCTGCGCCTTTCGGGAACGTGCCAGAGGCCTGCGTGGGGCAGATACGGTGGATTGCGAAATAGTAAACTATCACTGAGTGACACGTGGGATTAAAAAATAATGGTGTATTAAATATAATCAGAAGACATATAAATATATAATATGTATATATAAATATAAGCATAAAAGTCTTAAAATTAATATATAAATATAAGCCAAAGCAATTGTTAGAAATTAATGTGACTCTTCCTTAAAGAAAATTTTAAATAGGAATATAAAATATATATATATATAAAAAAAAACAATAAATAACGTAATATAATAAAATGCAAAACAAAAACATTAAAAAATATATAAACTTTTTGGGGTAAATTTCTGGGAAAATTTGGGAAAAGTTTGGAAAAACTTTAATGAGTTAAAAAAAAAGCTTCACTTAGGGGAATCCTGTTTTTTTTTTTTTTCTTTATGAATAAAAATGTGCCTCCAGCTTCTGAGGAGTCTCCATTAATCTTTCCCAGACTCGAATATTCAAAATACACCTTGATACATGTTGTAACAACTGTACTGCTGCACACAACCATCAATGCAAATTTACCGCAACCGCCGAAATCACCAGCCACAAAGTTTCAGTTGATGTCACTCCACGTGATGCAGAGGTGTGATTGGCTGTACGTCAGGAAAAACAAGTCATTTGAAGTGAATGTCAGGTTCCTCAGCTTGCTGCACGACCTTAAGTTGTTCTCCTGGGTCTGAGGATGAGCTGAGCGATGTGAGAAAAGCCGGATTATCGCCTGTGTCTGAGAACCGGCATGTTCCTGTCCTCTCTCTGGCCCCGGGAGCGAGTGTGTGAACTGGGGCTGTCACTGAGTGATCGTCTTGATGCTCTAACAAAGCGGCCTCTCACTTTCATGGCCCTGTATCCTCTAGACTGACTGGGTTCACTTAAAAGGCATGAGAACCTCTGTCTGCTGTGACATATTCTCTTTCTCTGCTTCTCCTAACTAACTCTGAAATCAAGGAGTCAGAAAGTGACTGTAGAAATACTGTAAAAGAGACATAACTCTCTCTCTCTCTCTCTCTCTCTCTCTCACCCTCGCGTCCTCTTAGTCCCAGTGAGGGTTCAGAAGGCCGAGTCTGATCCTCCACTCCCTGTGTTCAGATCGGATACACGGCAGAGTAAACAGCTGTGAGGCACTTGTTTTACCCCCAGGATGTCTACTCCCTAATCGCCTTTACTGTTATTTTATGCAATAAAAATAGCCACGAAACAAAGGATTAAACATGAATGCATGAATCTCCCAGCTGGAGGAAATGACCAGGTCATCTTCGGTCTCTGCGTTTCTGAATAAAAATGTTTAAGCCATGGAAAACTGGGCTACCCGTTGTGCCACACGTAACTGCTAGGTACAGGTGGATGTGTGTGCTAGCAATTTAACTTCACTTTCAGTATAATGGAAGGGTGTCTAAAACCACAAAAATATACCTTACATAAGGTCCATTCATTATCTAAACAGCTTATCCTGTGTAGGGTCATGAGAAGCCTGTGAACTTCGGGCAAAAGGCAGGGTACACCACCTGGATGTGGTGCTAACCCATTACAGGGCACAAAAACTACAGGCAATTTGAAAATGCCAGTCAGGCTACGATGCATGTCTTTGGACGGTGGGAGGAAACTGGAGGAAACCTGTTAACCCGTTGTGCTGCCACACTATATTAACCATGGACAAAGTTAATATGAAAATATTAAAGGTCCTAATACGTAACCTTGAGGGTTTCACCTTTGGAAAAACATGTCATTTACATTTACTTGATAGGTGATGGCATGTCAGCGGTTAAGGTAGTCAGAACACTGTTTCCACTGTTGGACCCATGAACTCTTTACCAACTGGGGCAACTTAACAGTGGCACTGCTTAGACTTTAACTTGTCTCAATTGTATGTCAATACAATTTCTGCTGAAGTCAAGACCATCCCATAAGCTTAAGTAAACTGAAAACCTGATTGCCCCCTCCCCCCCTCCAAAAAAAAAGCTTAAGTCATTTCCTGTTCTAGGACTTGTAAGATCTATTAAGATCATCTTTAAATTTACCATCAAACATTCCAACATTTGTTTGTTTGGCTGACATGTTTATGCAGTTGAGCAATCGAGGGTCTTGCTCAAAGACAGGTTTCCGATCATCAGCCCTACCCACTGAGACAGCAATTTTCATTAAAAGTAACATGACCAAACAAACAACTAAAAACCCCCTTCATCCAATCATCAAGAGATTGCTGGTTCGATTATTGGCTTTGTTCTCAATGTGTACGCTTTCCTATCAATCAGAGAAAAACTAGTCAATCCTGGGTGTCTGTCAGCTAATGTATGCAGAAGAGTTATCAGTGTCCTCAGAACATATTAGGTTGCCTTGTGACTTGAACAGAAAAAATGTGCAAACGTTGAAAAATATTTTCTCATAGATCATCAAAGAATCCAGAAAATCCTGTCTGGATGATCTCCATGCATGTGTTGCTGCACTATACAAAGCAACAGTCTGGGTCAATGGGACATTCAGTGGTTAGATCAAGGTTGAGCACTACTCTTGATTTACTTCGTACACTTTACCCAAAGCTTTTCCTTTCACAGAAAGCGAAATAACTATCCGGCTCACTCGCACTATCAAGAGCTCAAGCAGCGATGAAAAATTCCCAAGGTCCTTCATGTCGCCAATGTCCTTCTGTGATTATGGCCTTATAATTCTCTTCCGTATTCATACTCATATTCATTTGGCAATCAAGACACAATAAAGGTACGTTTAACGGTCATCACCTCTAATGGACTAGATAATGCGTCTACGTTTCGGCTTGAGACCGCGGATATCTCCGCCGCTGAAAAGCCTAGCAATTATTCCTTCAGTAAATCCGCTTTGTACGATCGGCCTTTGACTCCGCAAAGCACCTGTGACAATCTAACCAAAAATAGATCGCTCGCTGCTGAGGAGCTCGGCTCGTTTGGATCGGGGGTGGGATGGGGGGGGGCGGGGCGTATTTCAAGCAACAGAAGTAGAAATTTTATGTGAAGCAGTACAGGTTGGCCCAATTATATCAATTGTGTTTGATTTTAAGGCACCCAGAGGACAGGGGCAAATCGCACACAGCAAATATGCTAGGCCTTGTGTCATTAAGTAATTACGGCAGGCACTTTTGTTAAATTGCTCCATTAAAGGGATGATGTTTTCTAATTTCGGATCAAAGCTGGAGATTATTTTCAGTTATTTCTCATTGCTTAAAATGACCGAAGCCATGACACAAATAGAAAAAAAAACATGCAGCATGGAAGAAGAATTGGTCTCGAGCTCATTGCTGTGTGTGTGTGTGTATGAGAGAGAGAGAGAGAGTGAGAGACAGAAAGAGAGGGAAAACGAGAAAGGAAAAGAGAAAGGGCCATGGGTGGCCCTTTGAAGTCAGAGGCCTGATTAAGGTCGGAAACTTAGTCTGCTACAGAAACCCGATTTTGATTAGCTTGACATTTCAAACCTCCAGACTTCCCTTTAATTTGATCCTGAGCGAACAAAATAAACAGGTACAGTTTCAAACTTCTTATGCTTGTAAAGATAAAAAAAAGGTCTGGAAAGGGGAAAAAAACAAAAAAACAATGGTAACACATAAAAATAATCCTGGCCATTATTCACGTGGGTCTAATTGGTCGCCAGTGCCTCGAGACGCTCTTAATTGCATTGTCTTTTTTTTTCTTAGTTGACCAGCTTTAAATAAAGGCCACTATTCTGAATAAGCCATCCATTGTTTATCCGCTTGAATAGCAGCAGCCGTTTCTTCCCATTGCCCGCTCTGTATTTCAGCCCCGGACAATGAGAAGGCACTGTGTACACAAGCGTGGGGAGTTCAAACTGAAGACCACCATCAATGTCGCTCGGGCTCAATCCGAGCGCGGACGGCAGGCATTCTTTACACGGAAACCACCGCAGCAACTTTTGCTCCGTCAAATAAAAGAAGTGAGCGGAAAGAGTTCCAAACAACTGAACAGGTGCTGCCGTTTTGACTGTCGAACGTTGAGAGTGTACAGTAATTGCTGGACGGTAGAGTAGAGTCGTTTGCTCTCGGGGTGTCAGCCTTCTATACGCTGAGCGCATTCGCAATTACAAGCAGCTTTGGCCATGCTTTGTGCTCCCATTTGAGCCCAGATCCACCCTGTCAACGCTTAATTGGCGGGTGGGAGCTTTGTCATGGAAATAAAGATGGTTTCACACGGTTCTTTTTTAAAACGCTTTTCCTTTTTCTTTTTTTGGGGGAGGAAACAGTGACAAAAGTGGCCAATGACTGGCCATGCTGCTTTGCAAGCACTGCTGCTGCTACTGTTTCCCATAAAGCAATAACCAAACTACAGTGTATATGACTGATGATACAGTGATATAACATCATATCAATTATACTGTACAGTGCTGTGAAAAAAAAGTTTTGCCCCCTTCCTGATTTTAATTTTTTACTTTGTTTCTCATCTATTCTTACATTTCTTTAGTGATGTTGTGCTTTTTGAGATCCTTTAAGGTTCTATTTAAGTAATTTCTTGATTCAACAGGTCTGGCAGTGTTCAGGCCTAGGTGTGGCAAGTCAACTTTTACTCAGCTTTCCAAAAGAAATCACAGTTAATTCATGATTTAGCAATGGAGGGGTTCTTTTTCACAGGGCCAGGCAGGTTTAGACAACTTTTTTCCCATGCAAATAAATGAAATCGTCATTTAAAAACTGCATTTTGTATTTACAAAAAAAAAAATTCAGAAAGTGGCAAATACTTATCCACAGCACTGTAGATATGCAGTTTAGTTGCACCTCTAGGTTTATTCCCATCTATTATTTCATTTTTTAAAAGATGTTTACACTGTAAAGACTCAAAGCTCAAGCTACAGTCAAGCCAAAGTTCTGCTAAATACCAATGAGCACCATCTTGACATTAACTTGCTCCTGATAGGTTGGAAAGTGTTAATGAATCTTTAATAAGGGGAGATCTTAGAGTAGTCCCTGCTACAATGCAAACAGGATGTTGAAATGGTACTGTTATTGTTGTTTCTATAGCAGCAACTCAAATACTAGTAATTGCTCATATGGTGACCTTTTCCATAAGGACAAGTTTATGGAAACAGTCAGAAAGCGTTCTTTCACAGGAAAGGGTTCAGTGGATAAGTAATACAACTGGCCATTAAAAAATGTTTAATTAAATACCCTATCCTTACTTCAGTACAACCCTGTACTTGCCCCAGATTGTTTATTCCACTGCAGTCCGTGCTGAAGAGGGAAGAACCTAGGAAGCTATTACGCGTCACAGTTAACCCCACTGCCATGTCCGACCTGTCTGAAACGAAGCATCACGTCTATTGAGAAGGTCGGCGTCGCTACGCTCGGGCCACGCGGCATTCCGCCCTGAGGTGACACGTTCACCGCAATTACATTAGGAGCCCTCATCTGAGAAGACAAAAGGCTAATGCGATGTCTTTCGTGGCCTCAGGCGAATTTTCTCATCCAAACTGTTGACACAACTATAAAAGCCACTTTGAGCGCTCTTTGCCCAAAAAGCGCTGGGACGTCAAGGATGTGGAACATCTTTATGGCGTTATGAGCAGCGAGAGCCTTGCCAAATTGTTTTACTCCTGCTGAAGCACTTAGTTTAACAACCGTTTTGGCAGAGAAACACCCGCCTTCTATAAAACAGTCCGACAGAGACGCTGCACCGGAGGAATTTCGACTCATTTTCGCAGACATAATTCAGCGTTTTAGGTGGAATCCCATCTCCTTTTCTTTTTATTACATTTTTTTCAAAGCTGATGGAAAAATATTTAAAAGGGAAAAGCTGTCGCGAGAACTCGAGTTGTTTTAAAAGAACTTCTCTGATTTATGTCAATCACCGAGTGCAGGGCTCGGAACTCGACTCATTATGAGAGTGTTGATGAGACGAGACGCATCTGACTGACCCCTTTGACAATCTCTCTCTTTCTCTCTCTCTCTCTCCCCCTTTCATGCCTTTCTTTCAGCAGCAGAAAGTTGACTTCAGCGAAACAGAGACAAAAGAAGGAACAGCCAGTGTTTTGTCTAACGTTAGGTCAAAATGGCTTAAAATAGAAGAAAAAAAAAAAAAAACCATGACACTAGTTCGTTTTGTCCACTCTGTCTGTTTTTGTCTGTGTCGAGCTGTCAGAGGAGAAAAATTGCTCTTTTCTCCCTGGCTGAGGTAAGGAAAATAAGGCTTCGGTTCTAAAAATATACAACCAAAAAAAACCCAACAGAAGGGAAAAAAACTCACGTCAGGCACAGAAGTCAGGTATCAGGTAGCTTCTTGAAAGCTGCACATTAAGTAAGGAATAAAAGACACGAGTGATGTTCTGGTCTAGGAAAATAATCAATGATGTTATTCACTGTTAATGTTATGGACTTAAACGATGCCTCCTGCATCCTACTCTTTTTTTAATTTAAGGTTATATAGTTTATTTTAATTATAGCTTGTTCCTGAATAATTTCTATTGTTGAATGCTACAGTTGCTGACGCTGCAGACTCCTTCCTTAATGGTCCCATATTGTACTCCATTTTAACAATTAAACAAATAAAAGTCTTAAAAGCCTCCATTGATGTTTCAGATCATGCCTTCATGGAATTCCATTAGGGTTCAAAAGCACTATTTCACCACCTGTACAGGTGCAAATGCAATGAGCCAGAGTCAAACACACCCTCTTTGCGAAAGTGCATTTTTCTAGCCAATCAGAATGTAGGACATTTGGAGTGTGGTTCATCTTTTTCTTCATGCTTGAAATGATGTCATACCAGGCTGGAAATTTTAACATGGACAAATGTGGAAAAAGAATTGAAAAAATGAGGAGGATTTTTGATTTCCTTATATTTTGTCTTAAACATTGGAGACTCATGTGAAAGTCCAAAAACAGAAAGTGAATAATAGGTGCCATTTATACACTAAATAAATATCTATTTAGAAAAACATAAAAATTCTGCTTCTTTAAAATGTTTTGTCAGTTTTATTGTTAAACGCCGTTCTACGTGTTCACATATTGTTACTATGAAACCGACGAGATATTAAAAGCTGTGGTTGAATTATGGCTGGCGAAAATAAGCCGATCAGCATCAGGAATATGTACTGTATACTGTACGTACAGTACATCTGACATATCAGTTCATTTAATTAACTTTAAAAAGAAGGAACAGTGAAAAAGCTACTGTCATTAGAGGGACACAAAAGTCCCTCGTTTTTTTCCTCTGGCGCAGCTGTAATGGTCTCCACATGTGAGTCCCATCTGTCTCGCACCTCCAGTCTCGGTGGCTCTGGTGACTTTATACTGTTGTTTTAAACCGAAATCATTAAAAGCCACCAGAGCAGATGGCTTTTATAGAGTCCCTTAGCTTTGATATAATCCTGGAATGTGTGCGAGAGAAAAAAGAATGTGTGAATGTGTGTGTGTGTGAGAGCGAGAGAATATGAGCAGCAGGTGTGTAAAGGGGTCAAATGTCACAGTTAATTATGCATTTAGCTTTTGCTGTTAAACTTTTATTATGTTTTAGGGACAAACTATTCACCAGAGTGTGTGTGTGTGTGAGAGTGTGTGTGTGTGAGAGTGTATGTGTTTGTGTGTGTGTGTGTCTACGCAGTCCCTCAGCAGTAATAAAGTTGTGTGTGTGTGTGTGTGTGTGTGTGTGTGTGTGTACAGACAAAAAGCATGGATTAAGATCAGGCTACATATTTAGTGTAACTAATAGAAAGGCTCAGAGGTCACTTCTAATAATGTATTCGATCTATACAGTGTGAACTCAGCCAGTTTATACGTACAGAACGCTTTAGGTTTTATACTCCACTCATTAAATTCCTGCCCAGTAAATGTTTTTTATGTCGTCCCTCAGCTCTAATAAACATGACCTGACTGGTCTCTGTGTGTGTCCGTGTTAACGCAAGATAAGTGTAAACCCTTAAAAAGGTCAGCTGATGAGGTTGTGTAAATACCGTGAGGCATCAAATGCCGCTTATAATCGCTTACAAGCTTTCTATTGCTTACTTACATTCCATTCTGCTGTTTTGTGTTTTGCTGTTTTGTTTCAGTGTGTGTGTGTGTGTTTGAGTGAGCAGAAGGCACGTAAATCTACTTTAGAGTCAGAGCGTGTGCAGTTGTGTGACAGCTGTCAGCCCAACGTCACTCAGAGCGGTGAACACTAACACAATAACACAGAGTGTTATAGCATTTAAATGTTATTAGATTTTATATTTTTGTTACAGTTTTATAGACAATGTTTTCCTTTTTTTAATTTTTCATTTTAATGCGAAATAGGTTAAAAAATACATAAACTTTTAAAGTTAATATTTGAGAAAAGTTCATATTTTTTTTTATATATCTTTATATACATTTTGTATATAAAATATTTTAAAATATCAACTTTCCTGTTTTACACTAAAAGTTTACACTTTGTTTTACACTAAAAGTTAGACAAAGGTCTTAGTCTTTAGTCTGGTTAGATCAGGTTAAACAGGGTAAATACGAACCACTTAACAAATGAAATTAATGAAGTCTATAAATATACTATATAATTGTTACTTAGTCATTATTTATTTATTTATTCATTTATTTAATTGTTTAGTTGGTTAACTGTTTATTCATTTACCTAGTTAACTTTACCTTTACCTAGTTACTTATGTCAATTATTTATTTACTTAATTATCCAGTTGGTTAACTGTTTATTTATTTATTTAATTAGTTAGCTAGTTAGTTACCTAGTTAAATGTTATTTATTCATCTGTTTATTCACTTACTAACTTTGCAACTTAGTCAACAATTTATTTATTTAACTGTTTAGTTGGGTAACTGTTTTCTAAATCAATAATAAATAAATATTATTTATTATTGATTTATTCATTTACTTACTTTGTTACATAGTCAACTACAGCGAAACCTCGGATTGCGAGTAACGCGGTTTGCGAGTGTTCCGCAAGACGAGCAAAGATTTTTAATAAATTTTGACTTGAAAAACGAGCAAGTCCTGGTTTACGAATACCGAGGATCATGTATCACGCATATGCTTCTTGTTTTGACACCGAGCCAGCCTGTCGTTATGTGTGTGCGCTTTATTTACTTGGTTAATTAGTTAACTTTTTAATTCATTTATTTTTTGGACTATTTATATATTGAGTTAGTTACCTAGTTAAGTTTTTATTTATTTAATAGTTTGTTTGTTTGGTTGGTTGGTTGTTTTTGTTAGTTGTCTGTTTGATCGTTTCGGTTCTTTCTTTCTTAAGTTAGTTGGATACCTAGTTAATTGTTTATTTACTGATTTAGTAGCTTATTTAGTTACTTTGATAACTGTTATTTATTTTATTTATTTACCTATTTATTTATTTATTTGTTCATGCATTTATCTATATTATAACTTTTCAAAATACAAAAAAAAAAAACCCACCATCAAGGTTAATATAAATACATACTTGGCATTGTGTGTGTGTGTGTGTGTGTGTGTGTGTGTGTGTGTGTGTGTGTGTGAAAGATCTCTCATGTCTCCCCGAACTCTTGTATTTTTATAGTCGCTCTGATCTGTGAGTGTGTGTGTGTGTGTGTGTGTGTGTGTGTGTGTGTGTGTGTGTGTGTGTATGTGTGTTGCCATACACATCACAGAAATGGAGCAGCAGGTGTGTAAGCCTAGTTGAAGGTCAAGCTATGTATGTAACCGTGTCCCGGCCCCGAGGGGTCAAAGGCCACTTATAATTACACACCTTTTTTTTCACACCATGTGTGGCAGATTCTAGAATATTCTACCCCCCCTCTTTCTCTTATTCTCCTCTCGAAAGAAGCGCAAGCAAAACTCATTATAAACTCTGGAGCTGCCGGAGACAATCCGAGGTGCGAGCAGGGACACGTGAGGGCGTAATTAGTTCTCTCTCAGCGGGAGATGAGATGATAATCGTCGGAATAACGTCAGGGAAGAGACGTCAATCTTCCTTTTTCTGTCTCTTTCGGCTCGTTTGAGCAGGAAATGTAGGGAAATGGAAAGGTATGCGGAAAACGCTTCGGGTGTGTAATAAATGTGGGAGAATTCAGGACTGCAAATGCGGTGGTTTTCATGTGTGATCGCGTTTGTGTGTGGATGAGAATTAAAGATATTGATTTCTCATGTCTCCTGTCACCCTGACTTCAAACACACCAGGTCAAACATCCTACAGGTGCATCGTTTATACACTCTGTCTTTCTCTCTCTCTCTCTCTCAACATATTAACATTCCCTCCTGCCTTCTCACACATTTTAAGTGTAAGCTGTGACAGCTTCGATCAGACCTGAGCCCTGATGCAGCTGCTCTCAGGCATCTCTGATGTGTGTGTGCGTGTGTGTGTGTGTGTGTGTGTGTGTGTTTCGCCATCATTTAATTTCTATATCCTTCAAGTTTCTATTACGTTTTTATGGTATTGTACTTAAACCTAACGTCTCATGTGAACTTTTATGGTCATCGCTCACGTCGCCATAGCGACCCGTGCAAACCTGGAGACTAGGCTTACTGAAGGAGTTATATGTTATAGAATACGCTATACTATAATTGACAACAAAACAATCAGCCTTGCGGGTTAAATCCCTGGAATAACTCTTAAGCTGAAGATTAAACTCAGCATCATCCTCACACATCTTCTGAGGTTGATGTTATCAGAAATAAAAAAACCTCCACTTTTTGTTCTCGGGAAAGGGCTAAACACGGGTAAACAGAGGCAGAGGAGGAGAAAACGCACCGAGTACAAACAGATAAGGAGAGTGTGTGTGTGTTTAGGTGTATGTGTGTTTGTGTGTGTGCACTCGCCCTTGACGTGTTGGGTAGCGTTAAAGCGCAAGCTTTTCTGTAGACACCAACACTTCATTTAAAACCGCATACGTCTGTAACTAAATTGAATTTCCGAACCCTTCTTTCGCTCGACTCGTTACTATCCGCATCTTTTTTTCAATTTTCTTTCATATAGATGTGTCCGATTAAGATTTTTACTTCTTGAATATATTTTTCTTTCATTCCTCACAGCATATTACTGTAGTCCTTTGTCTTTTTTTTTTTTTTGCTATTGTCGTTAAACCTTTCAAAGCCAGTAAGAGATGGATGGACCCTGCAGATCGCTCATGCCCGCTCGAGCAGAGAGCATTCTCGGGGCCTGGAAGCCCCTGCAACGGGATCCGAGCCGGAGATTAATGAGCGTGCGAGGCTGCCACGATGCCACTTAAACGGGCGAAGTAATTAAAGTGCACCTTCCATGAAAATTATTCATCGCCCGAGGATCAGGTGACGGCCAAGCCAGGCACAAAAGCCCTGGGTTAAGTGCCGGTCCGGCCGCGGAGACCACCAGGAACTTAGCCACAGCTGCTGAAGCGAGGACGCCAGGTCAGGTTACCTAATAGAGGAGAAGCCACGGAAAGGAGAGGAAGGTAGCGTAAGCGAGAGTGCAAGGTGGAAGAAAGGGTTGCCAGGTAACTTAAAACTCCATACAAGCGCTACAAAAGAGGCTTGTGGGATCCGCTTTAACCGGAAACCGACACCGGCCGACTGGGAATCCCGGCGAATCAATCGGTCCATTCTTTTTTTTGCGGCCCTTCCACAGATTAGGACTTTAAAGCGATCGATCAATGGCTTCGTTGTTCCCGGTGAAAAGTGTGATCCGTCTCGGAGGTATCCAGCAAGATCCGTGCTAAAGCGATAGCCTGGCGATGGAGCGGCCATATTAATTACGGGCCCGAGTGAAAGGAGGCTCGAGTGAGGTGAAGCGAAAGGGCACGAGAACGGCGTGTCCGGAGAAGCTGACCAAGGGAACAGACAGCGATAAAGTCTGTTCACAATAACAGAGAGCCACTGAGAGCCTTAGATCAGTAGCAAGACATAATGCAGCCATTAATGTTGCAGTATAAAAGAAATAAAACACTTCAGGACATGCTGGACATCAATTAAGTTAATTAATTTCAGATCTATTCAGTAAATATTAACGTTTGCTTTATAAGCATCTCACCCTCAACAGGCCTGACCAAAGTCAACTGTAGAGCTGTTGAGTCACAATTCAGGACTATAAAAAGAGTACAATTTGGATCCACGGTCACGTTTCAGGTGAAGGAAGAAAAAGAAAGGAACAGAACTGAGGTGAAAAAAAGAGAAG
>JAQMYL010000012.1:33963856-33986929 GCA_030014365.1 Clarias pachynema
ACAATTTGGATCCACGGTCACGTTTCAGGTGAAGGAAGAAAAAGAAAGGAACAGAACTGAGGTGAAAAAAAGAGAAGACGTGATAATAATGAACTCGCAGGGTGAAAAACAGCAGCTATTTAAACCCTTTTAAGAGAGAACTGGGAAGTAATTAGGTTTCTGAGCAACAATACTTAGAGTGCTGTCTCTCTCCTTCTCTCTCTCTCTTTCTTGCGTTCATTTCTCCATGAGAATGTAACACAAGGGTAATTAAAGGGAGGTGTGAATTCCTCTTTAGATGCATCTCGTTCTGTATGCAACTGCTTGCTTTTCTGATTAAAATGCGCTCTGTGACTCTCTCTCTCTCTCTCTCTCTCTTCATCTCAAACTATCTATCACTCGTCTTTTCTCACAAACAGGTTATACTCCATTTCACCAACCAGGGTTATCAAAAACCCTAAAAGTTGCCACAGAGTGCTGTTAACCGCACTGTATCTTTGACTTCAGTATGGCCGTTCGTTCGTTTATTCCGAGGTGGCTGATTGGCTCGTTAAGCAGTTCGTTAAAGGCCCTGAGGTGCAGATGTTCGATGATACAGATGTCAACACTAACGAGATCAGTTCCATCCTCGCTTTTACTACGCAGCCAGGGATAAAATTGCAATCGGGAAGCTTCGCTGAGCAGCGAATCGAGGGTGGCCTGACGAGGGTAAATTCTCTTATCTTGACCCAAAACAAAGACTGCATTGTGCTTACAAATAACAAGAAGTGCCTTTATTCCATAATTTAGCAAAAAAAACTTTCATTTGCTTCATGGATACGGCAGAGAAAATGTGCATTTTCATAAATCTTTATAACCGCACGTATAAGCCTTTACAAACTGTTAACGCTTCTTTATGGTAATGGAGCAATAGTAAAGTGCTATAAATAATTCCTTGATTCATAACTATTCACTGTAATGGCATAAGGTGTGCCGAACATAATTTCCATAATTATTCACGATCATTATCAGTTATAAAGGGTGTGCTGTATGCCGTTACAATAAATAGCTCTAAATCATCAAGAAATTATTTATAGCATATTAGATAAGCTTTATGAGGCATTATTAGAGAATTTAAAAGGTTTGAAGAAAAATTAGATGCACGGTTGTGATGATTTATGAATATCTGCTTCATGGAAAGGTTAACTCATTAGCTTTGGCAGTTATGTGAAAAAGTGAAATATCCTGTAATGTGTTGTGTTTATTATATTCAGAATACACAGTGCTAATTGTTGTCATCCCCAAAAGCACCTTTTTAATGTCAAGGAACAAAAGAAGAATGAGGAGGAAGGATTATGCTCTGAAGTCCTGCAAGGCTACTTACAGTACCTGCTAGCAACTAACAACTAACACTTTTCTCACTTTTAAACATCATCAAGAATTATGTGTGAGACCCAATTTAGATTTTTTTTTTCCTCTAAAAAGATTCCATATTTAACAATAAACCAATTAGTTAAAAATTATTTTGTAGTAATATGTGAAGTACGGCGGCCAACTGAACAGATTTTGCTCACTGCTAATTTTTTATTAAGTTACTGTAGTTTGCTAGCTAGCTTAGTATACAGTTTCTCACAGGAGTGAATAAGTCCACTATAGAAGCTTAAACAGCTTACTGATATTTATCCTAATACACAGTAGAAAATTCTGTCAATACTGAAAGTACACATTAATATTCTGAATTTGCTGGGGGGGGAAAAAAAGTTCAGGAACAAGAAAATACACATAAAAGTATCCTGGAGCACAATAGATCATGCTTAACTCCAAATGCTGCTGTCTCAAATGTAATGGCTAGCAAACAACTAGTTAGCATTTCTCATAGGGAAACATTATCGAGATTGCTGTAGCTGATACATAATTTGCATTATTTTATCAGGAAATTCTTTATTTAACAGCAACCCAGTTAGGGGGAAAAACGCTCATTGCTAATTTGTAGTCAGTTAGTTAACTAGCTAGTTTAATGAGCAGCAGGTTCTGTGGAAAAAGCATAAATCATCACAGAAGTAAACTTAACCCTGTATAGAAGCATAAACAGCTTTGATGATTATGTGTTTATGTTTTGCCATCCTTAAATCAACTTTTAAAAATCTGGAATGTGCTGAAAATAGTTTAGGAAGAAAAAGACCCATAAAAGAAACACAAAGGATTACGCTAACTTGAAATACTGCTGCGCCAATTAGACAGCTGGCTAGTTAACTGCTAGCAAACAACTAGCAAGCATTTATCACAGGTAAACGATATCAAGATTTCATCTTTTGAGACTTAATTTACATTATTTTAGGAGTGTATTTGTTTAACGGCAAACTGCTAAAACAATAAATTGGAAACCATAAATTGGAAGCTCATTGATAACTCTTAGTCGGTTACTTAGATAGCAAGCTTAGTAAGTAGAGAAAGTGCGCAAGTACCTCATCACAAGACTGAATTAGCCTTCTAAAGAAGCATAAACAGCTTTAATAATTATGAATTTATGTTTATTATACACATTGCTAAATGTTGCCATCCCTAAAAACACTAGTATCTGTAATGTGGTAAATTATAATAATTATTAATAATAATAATAATAATAATAATAATAATGATAAAGAAAAACACATGCGCACAAAGGATTACGCTAATTTGAAATGCTGCTATCCCAAGTAGATAGCTGGCTAGTTAACTACTAGCAAAAAAAAAAAAAAATGGCAGGCATTTCTCACAGGTAAACGATAGCAAGATTTCCTGTTCTGAGACTTAATATACACTATTTTCTCAAAAGTCTCTTTAACAGGAAACTGATAAATTTTTTTTTAAAAAAAGTTAATAAATACTTTGCTTATTGATCATTCTTAATAGGCTACTTCACTAGCTAGCTAGTAGGCTTAGTACTTTCTGTGGAGAAAGTGCACAAGTACATCATCACAAGAGTGAATTACCCTTCTACAGAAGCATAAACAGCTTCAATAATTATGGATTTAGGTTTATAATACACATTAATGAATGTTGTCATCCCTAAAAGCATGTGCTAAGATAGTAAAAAAATAAAATAAAATCATAGACATGAAAGAATCCAAGAGGACAAACAATTATGCTAATTAAAAGGTTGCTGTCACAAACAGCTAGCCAGCTAGGTACCTGCTAGCAAACTACTGAGGATGTCTTACAGGTAAAAAGCAGGTTTTAATATTGGTTAGCTAGCTAAAATACATTAGTACACATTCTGTGTGGAGAAAAAAAAACGAAATGTTGAGATTTCTTGTCACGAGTTTAAACTTAGCCTTATAAATATAATCATAAGCAGGTATATAACATCACAGTTTTAAATGCTAGTTCACAGTTTTATTATTATTTTTTCTTTTACTCATGTTAGTGAAGAGTGACTGAATCTTGTTTTGTGACATATATTTGGTTTTCTTTAACTTTTGGATCTGGCAGATACATTGACGGACAAATCAAAAGCAAATGCGGCTATGTGTTTGAACAAAGCGACCATCTCTTCATGGATAAAGTTCTCTCAATCGCACTAACTAATCACTGCATATTGCCCAAGGTTGCTGAAGTAATTGTGTTTTGTCAGCAAGCCAGGCATCATTACAGGAGACTTGGACGGAGCTAAGGTCTCTCTCTCTCTCTCTCTCTTTCTCTCTCTTTCTCTCTCCGTCTCTCTCTATGCGCCTGGATGCCCTTGCAGTCTCTCGCTCTGCCGTGCGTCTCTGTCACGGTCCCTGTCACCGAACATTCATCACTGCTCGCTCGTCTCTACTCCGTCCCTCCATCTTTCTGCACCTTCCTTATCCTGAAGCAGATAAATGCAGCTATAAAATCATATCAGAGATCTGAGATCCTGCTCTTTTGTTCGGTTCGTAAAAAAAAAAAAAACATCTACAAGTGTGAGAAATGGGCTTTTGAATTATGTGCTATTTCTTGTGGCCTTCTGTTACTCCATGTGTGTCTATGTGTGTGTGTGAGATAGATCATTTGTGCTTGCATTGTACAATACTTACTGTAAAACAACAAGGCTATTGAGCTCAGTTAACCACCACACACACATCCCAACACACACACACACATTAATGAGCATAGTCAGTGTGCACTTGATGGCAAATTATATTTCATGGACGGTTGGGCATGAAAGAGAAATCTTGTTTGCATGATCCTTAAAAATTGTCTATTAGAGAAATGAGATCTAGCATGGCGCAACTTGGATGTGTACGCGCAGCGACGGAGCACCACGAGTCGTTTCTCTCTGGGGAAATGGGATGGAAAGAAAACGAAAAGGACGCACTGCTAACTGTTACCCAGAGACTTCGATGTGAGCAAAACGCAACCTCGACGGCTAATAAATTCATCAAAGTAATAAGAACTTCTTTAAGAGAACACCTGACAAGGTGCCAACCTCTCAGCTTCGAGCAAGTCTCGCAATCCAGGCAGAATAAAAGAAACCCTCACATGGCTTTTATTAATCATATTTTGTTACTAAGAACGTCTCCATCAGAAATGCAGACGGCAAATATTTTGTCATAGTGAGGTAAAGGCCAGGCAAGCCGAGTACACATCAAGGAAACCAGAGTTGCCACAAAACCAACAATTTAACAAACAATCCCCTTCCTGGAGCATGGCGTCATACAGCAGGTTGCCTGGATACATCACTACAACATAATACTAATACTGAATTGCCCAAGCATCAAGCACATTTCCAAAATAACTAAAAACTCCTTACCAGCCTGACTGGTGGCGATGCTGACCGCGGCGAACAGTCTCTGCGTCCGGCTCAGGTCCGAGACGCCGTTCACGGCTTCCACCTCGAAGGTGTAGTTGGCGTGCGGCAGCAGCTCGCTGATTGTGATGGAGGTTTCCGTGAGGCCGCTCTGCTGTGGCATGTACGCAACGTTCCCGCCACAAGGCACGCACTCCTCCGGTTCCCAGCTGCACCTCCTGCAGATGATCCGGTAGGTGAGATCAGATCGGCCGCCAGAGTCGGCCGGAGGGTTCCACTCGAGGGTTACGGTGGTCTGGTTGATGTTGTAGACCAGATTCTGAGGTGCTGAAGGAGGTCCTGTAGAGTCGGAAAAAGAAGAAGCAAAAAGAGATGAGTTTATGTACGTAACGCAAAGAAATCAAAGTTTGCAATCTTCTTTTTTAATAAAACGTCAAACCATTTTATCTCACAGCAGCAATGGTTCATCTGGCATTTCAGGAAATCACTTTATAACAGATTACATAAAAAATCCCCAAATATTGGAGAAATGACAAAAGACATCTGTTTTAGACCCTGTACCATGAACGCATAAACCCTCAAAGCCTCAAACCCAAGTACCCAAATACCAATAGTTCTCTCTTTACACTAATTTTAAGCAAGCAAAAACCTAAAACTTTTCCTATCATGTCCTTTATATATCCAAGAAAAGTTTCCTAGTGCTAAAAGTTAAGTTAAGAGTGAGGAGCAGGAACGGGAGAAGAATAGAGATGAGCTGTCTAACTACACAGAAGGTGACCGCTGTCTTGTAAATCGTGTATGCCGGGATCTAAGAAGTCAAGAGAGGTCAGGTTGAGAAGAAAAGCGAAAAGAGAGAGAGGAGCTCTGTGACCAAGTGACGGGAAGAGCGCCGCCACCACCGCCACCGCTGACACCCGGCACACTCACTGGATTATTCTCTCCTCTCGCCTGCTGTATTAAAGTGCCATGGGGACATGCGGAATCCGGTCCCGCTGGCAAGCGCTGACACACAATTAGAGTGTAACCCAGATAGTGCGAAACGTTCCACAATGCAGGGGAGGCGCACTCAAGAGATACCAAGGGCAGTGCGGACCAGGGCGAGACGAGGCAGTGAAGGAACTCAATAATGAGCTGCGAGGCTGAAGGTATAGAGGCTTCACAGGAAGACCAAAACGTCTTTATCATAGTCTGCTAGCGTTTTATGAGTCTGGATTGATTCTAACAGCTCAAAAGATGTCTCCTACAGCAGGAGGTTATAATAAACGATCAATGTTTGGTAATGGAGTGGTCGTCTCGCCTTCCTAATTAATTAGCCAGCTAAAAGGATAACAAGCTTACCGTGTAACGATTACCGTGAATGCAGTAAAACTTTATGCTCTCGACAGTCAGGCTGAAATTTACGAGTCAAACTTAAAAAAAAAAGAGTTACGGCTGCCGGGACAGCTCGAAGTGGCTTACAATTCCCGCCCTCCCTCTACGCCGAAAAACACGGCGTCGTCACTTTATCTTTTAAAATACCAGGAGCTCGACCTCATGTCGTAAAAAGCGGCCTCTGTGATCATCAAGCACAACCTCGATCCTATTGCGATAACGTTGTTCACCGTTGCTTTTTTGTTTTTTCACAAGCCGGGTTGTGTTTTTAGATGTTACGTGATGGCACCATCACATCTTCTTTCAAGATGCTCCATTCATATGCATGAGGGCAAAAAGCAAGCTTTGGAACAGTGGGGATGAATAATATGACACTTTAAAGGTGCTCCTCATTAGGGATAATGGCAGACACACACGCTCACATACACACAGACTCTCTCTTTATGCTGCAATATTCATCATCAGAGAAGGGAGGTAAAATGCATGATCAGATGAGATGAAAGGGCCACCTGTGGCAGGTGAAGAGGGGAGGTTTCTCTGTGTGTGTGTGCGCGTGTGTATGTGTGCATGTGTGTTCGCATCATCTGTCACTCGCTCTATTTTCTCCTGTCCTCATCTTCCTCTCTCAATTCTCTTATTCTCCTGAACGCTATGGTAAGACGGGGTGACAACACGCAAATTAAAAATGAACGCATGTATATAGAATATGACATACGCGCCGGTCCTAAAGTTAGCTGTCAAGGTTTTTTTGACAGAAATGGACCTTCTGCTCACTCCTCGAACACACCGTACTAGACTCACTGAAATAATACTAGCCTATCTGCATACTTGCATACTACTATGCTAGCTTACTTGCATGCTGGCATACTCGCACATTAGCCTGCTTGTGTAATAACTACATACTTGCACACCAGCCTATTGCATACTTCCACACTAACTCATATAAGCACATGCATGCTAGTGTACTCCAGCCTACATCGAACTCAAAAACTAGTACATGTAAGCACTTGCGCAACCCAAGACTACCGCGTACTGTTATACTAGCTCATGTAAGTACCTACAGCATACTCACATACTAGCATACCTTAAGCCGTACACGCATACTAGCACCCTAGCCTAATTGTAGCCTACCTAACACCACACTAGAAGATACGTCTACTAGCTATTTGCATACAATTATACTAGACCCAAAAATACACTAGCCTACTTAAGTACTAGCATGCTAGTCAGTAGCTACATACGACAGTATTAGCCTACAGGATTTGCATATTACATACCAGAGTACCTTTGTATACTAGCTAGCTTTTAAGAATACTAGCATACTCACTAGCTTGCTTAATATTCTGTTCTTATCCTGGAACACTTCTAGCAGCTAGCTTGCGAACTCAGACGATTCTATTTCATACCAACTAGTGTACTGAACGTACTAGCCTACGACATGCATACTAGCCTAGCCGTATATCTGAAAGATTTTGCTTTGCTATTGAGTCGCATTGTAAAGGAGAATATAACTTTTTTTGATTTCCTAATCACGGTACACCATCACACTTGTTCCACGCTACTGTTTTTTTTTTTTCCACCTCAGCCTCACCTTTCCGATGCCCACTCGCACACAAACACACTTCACCTCCTGGGACGCGATTGTGTATTTCCATGGCTACGTATAACGATGGCAGTTACGGCCCCATGATCACAGCCGCTTGCTTTTGACTCTCGAGTGGCAAAGATCAAGGGACTGATTATCCAGCAATAAACAAGGAGTGACTCGCAGGCTGCCTCGAGTGCCACTTCAGCGGCTCCTCGCTCCATGTCAGAGGAGATGGAGCTCAATCTTAGGAAGTGAAACAATCACTGTGTATTGTTATATATATATGATTGTTGAGTTACATATGACCTGTGCATCCTATGCCAAATATCACAACTAGCAAGGGTTTTAGACGGACTCCAAGGGCACTACTTATAAAAAATGACACGTTAATTAATTTCCAACAACATGATAACATAGAGGTGAGAGTCCCCTCATCACAAGCCTCTTGTAAGTAGACTTTCACAGGAAGGAAAAAATGACTGGACAAAACACTGACACTGGAGACTCCTTCCAGACATCTCACTACTTAGCCGTCACAAGTTTAAGCCATGGATTTTATGTAGGTGGAATGGACTGAGCCTGCTGTCCAATCAGAATCAAGAAGTGGACATGTACAGAAAGAACTCTCGTATTGTGAGGATTCACAAAGCCAGATCCTTCAGTGTAAGTGTAAAGCTGAGAATGCAGCTCTGCTCAAAGCCTTTCAGACAGCTCTGGGGTACAAACTCCTATTAAAGGACCTGTTCTGAAATAAAAAGAAACATTTTTATTACGAAAATAAATAGATATTCAAGTAATTATGCATAAATGCCTAAAAATGAGATATAGAGCCATTAAAGCAAGGCAGACTTATAGCGATTCACAGTGACAGCCTGTTAATTAGGTCATCTGCTCCTCCACAGTGTACGTGAGTGTATGTGCGTGTGTGTGTGTGTTTTGACTAGACACAGGGCTTAACTTTGGAATGCAGTTCTTATCTGCTCAGAGCTGTGCCTCCTATTAGAAGTCAAGTCAATAATTAAGCACAGTTAAGCTCGAGTCGCTTCCATACGAAATTAAGCAGATTTGCAAAACATGGTGGCTGAATTATGGTCTCGGTGCTCGAGGGGAAACGGTAGGAAGCTAGATTTTCCTTCTCCCATTTTCTATGTATGTTTCATTCCTAATGTTAGCCATATCACCTAAAATACTCTAATGTCGGTGTGTATTTGAATTAACCTCTATCAAGAAGAATTACCAAAATATTCCATAAAGTCGACAGCTTTATTGACATTTACAGAAGACTTCAGGCACAGTACAGCGATGAGACTCTTATCCGGTGGCCATCCCCGTCCAGGAGGCTCGGAGCCCAGCTGATCCTGGAAAATTGATGGATAACTTGCAGAAGAGATGCATCTGTTTGTGAGAACTGTACACACAATCATTCAACACCACTTGCACATTACAGGAACTTGGGTGGAAGTTATCGCCACATTCCCCTTACATTTCTGACCTCGCTCCATGGCATTTCCACATGTTTGGGCCATTTTAAGGAGTTCCTGTGAGGCCAGAATTTTAGACATGAAGCTGGCAGTCTGATCATGACTCCGGTGTACAGACAAGACAACTTTCTACCTTGATGGTATCCAAGCACATTGGAATCACAGTGTAGCATGGGCTTGTATAGAGAAGTATGAAGCATTATCCTACAACTAATGTGTTGCTACTATAGAAGTCTTTTACTGTATATCGATATTTCATGTCTCCGGTGACACAGTGGCATAGTGGTTAGTGGTTCTCTGTGCATGGAGTTTCCATGTTCTCCATGTGCTTGGTGGGTTTCCTCCGTGTACTCCGATTTCCTCCAGAGTAACAATTGATGTTTTGCTGTTTCCAAATTGTGTGGGTGTGCCTTGCAATAGCTTGGTACCCCATCACCTGGGATAATTTCCTGGTTTCTCGTGACCCTGTACAGGATAAGTGGTGTATAGAATGAGTGAGTGATACATTGCCTCTTCAACTTCTCTGTTTCTCTGCCTCATACACACAGCTGATCTGTGATTGATGTCATCTCCAAAATCTGTCAGCATCTCCCTTCTTCCTTTGCTGGCTGACAAATAATAAAACCTTCACTGGGAGCAGAGCCCTGCTCCGAGCCCTAGCTGATATATTTCATTAGGTCATGGCATTGGCTGAGACTAACCGGAATGCGCATCGTGTGGTGCCCCGCCAAAACACACAACCGCAGGACATACTTTCTGAATAGGTTTAGCCGCCATTAATTTACTTTTCCTCCCATCTGGACAATGACATGCCTCTCCTTTTGTACAGGCCTCAAATCTGAATTTTATTACCCCGCTCCTTAATCCCCGTTTTAAAGAATCGCGTGCGTCTTTATTTGTTTAGCGCCTGAGGTTTTTCAGGGTTCACGCCCATTCATTTTAAAAGCTGTCTGTCCGCATGTTTGTTCAGCGAATGTAAATTGGCCTCCAATTACTGCTGCAGTCTCCCACGGCTGCGAATCCCCAAAAGGAAATCTTCATCCGTGGCTCACGTTAACTTAATCCACAGATAATTAAGATGAGACTTTTTGAAGAGCATGCTGTAACGTCGCAGAAGTTTTTGCGAAACGACGCTGTGCGGAGTTGCTTTTGGAAGCTCGCCGGTCTCCACAGCTGCACTTAAAGCCAGGAGATCACTTCTTCTTCTTTTTTTATTAATCCTGTATTTTCATGACAACGCTTGGTGGACATTACAAATTTCATGCAATAAAGTAGCATGAGAAGCTTGGCTCAGTCAGAGAGCATGCATAAAGGCAGGAGGGAACGGATGATTTGCTTTCCCCTGTTTTTCACTCTTTTGAATGTTTTACTAGCCAAACACAGAAACCACAACCTAGGGAAGGACAGGTCACACAATCATCCGTGAGCGATGTATGGAAAAAGAGAGAGAAAGAGAGAGAGAGAGATTTCTAACTTTCCTACTGTTTCCTGATTAGGTGTAGCGGGTAACCATTAGAGCAAATTGCAAACAGCGTGTTCCTGTCTTTTGTTTCGGGCACAAACGAAGCAGGCGCGTAGGCTGAAAAATGTTTCACGACATGTGTTTGAGAGGGGAAAAAACAATGCAAATTATTTTTTTAAATCATCAGAAATAAGGACACATTTCAATGGGCTCTGGTATGTTGTGAAGGATGTACTTGATCATTTGACCCATTGACCCTTTTAGGCAATAAAAAAGACAGAGGGGCTGGTTTTGGCTGTGATACGTCTCTTAATTCCATTAAGTAAATGAGGCACGACTCCAAAAATGGTTGCTTTCGGGGGCTAAATCTGATCCATATTGTCGACGAAGCTTGACGGTAAATGGGGAGTCGCCTTGTCAGGTTAAGGAGGTTAAGTCTCACCTTCCCATGGCTTCTCTTTCCATGAGCTGGTTCCTTTCCGAATTTATTTCCACTCGTTTTTCACTTTTATTTTAAGAAAAAGGGAAAAGGGGTGGTGGTGAGGTGGTGAAGATGGTGGGGTGGGGAGGGGAAGGGGGGGGGTTCTTCATGAATAAACCTGCTTGTAGTGGATTAACAAACCAGCAGCATTCTCGCTCCCACCCTTCCTCCCTCTACTAGCCTCGCCTGTGTAAACAAGTCATCAATGGCTAGAGCGTAATTGCGGCACTCGCTGGAACAAATGAAAGTGGGGAGAGGAAAGGAGAGGATGAGGGGAGCGAGGTGGGAAAGGAGCGTCCGGGACCTGTGGCTTTCAGTGCTGACAGTAATTGCAATCTAATTTGACGGGAAACAGCAAATTGGCCCTCTGTTCATTAGCTACCAGAAAAAGAGAGAAAGAGAGAGAGAGAGAGAGAGCGAGAATGCTTGCACTAAACAAGGGTTGCAAGTCAAGGACACAAAGCTATTAGCTAACATTTATCATAGATGCTAAATTAGAAAGGGCAATAAAAAGTTTGTTCACTTCAAGATTTGAAGCTACTGTAGCAACGAGCACCAACAAGCCTGAACAATGGCTAAGGTTTGTAAACGGCTAGCGACTCAATTTGTGATAAACAAGAGGAAGACCAAATACCAGCACACTGCACATTTGTTATAGATTTACTTCATTATTGCCAATATCACAATGGTTGACTGTTTTTTCATTAATAATTCATTTGGTCTGTGAACTATCGTTAGCGAGCTATTTAGCCAGCAAATCCTGAGGTAATGGTCTGACCAGGAACCCACTGCTGACTTCACTAGCTAATCAGACAAAGCAAGATGTTCCAGGAAGCATTATTCTAGATTGTTAAGCACTGTGTGCTAGCTACTGTCGCTAAAGTAAGCACCATTGCTCTAAATAACATGTTTCAAAATAATGATCATACAGGACATGTGCATGCTATAAGGTAACTTGACTAAAGCATAAGCGTAAGCATACATGCTAAAAACAACTAGATACTGTGATGGATTATTATGTTATTTGTATAGGATTATTTAGGGTATATTTTATATTCCTAAGGAACTAGCTAAAAACTGTGAAAAACAAACTAGCTAATAGCAACAACAACAAAAGGATAAAATAATGTATCACTGTGGAAACAATCTAGCTTATAACTGCAAAGAAACAAACTAGCTAACTACCGACAAAAACATCTACTAGTTTATCACAGACTTATTTATTTATTTTTTTTATTTTTTTTACATTGGAAACACATACTAGCTAATAACTGCAAAGAAACATAAATTAGCTAAGAACTGAAACATCTTCTAAAAGCTTATAAAAATCATGAACTAGTTTCTGAGGAAACATAAACTAGCTTATAACTGCAAGGAAACATGAACTAGCTAATAACTTTAAGGAAATGTAAACTAGCTAATAACTTTAAGGAAATGTAAACTAGCTAATATCTGTAAGGAAACATGAACTAGCTAATAACTGTAAAAATAAATAAATAAATAAACTAGCTAAGGAACAATAAATTAGCTAATTACTGTAAGGAAATGTAAACTAGCTAATAACTGTAAGGAAACAAAGTAGCTAATATATGTAAGGAAACATAAACTAGATAATAACTTTAAGAAAACATAACTAGCTAATAACTTTAAGGAAAAATTAATTAGCTAATACCTGTAAGATAACAAACTAGCTAATAACTGTAAGGAAAACTAAACTAGCTAATAATGACTAGGAAATGTAAACTATCTAATAACTACAAAAAATAAATAAATTAGCTAATAACTGTAAGAATACATGAATTTCCTATTATATATTGAACTTTAAGGAAACGTAAACTAGCTAATATCTATAAGGAAGCTAGCATGTAGTTATTAGATCATGTTTATGAGCAAATGAAACATCTTTTGGATGTGAAAACACAACAAAACTATCAGAAATATCATCCTTGGACATGCTTGTAAATTCTTCTAATACATTGTAGGATTTTTTAAATTTATTAAACAAGATAAATCCTGTCTTAAACATGGTGGGGACACAACTTTATTTAAACGTAGTGTACAATTCCAGCACAAGCATGTGTGTGTGTGTGTGTGTGTGTAAAGATTCTGTGAGTACTAGCAAGAAAATCCTAGCAGCCAGAGAGATGAAAAATGCACAAAGCAAAACCCTCAAGCAGGGAAAATTTCAGTCCAAGCTCCTCATAATTTATTTTAAAACGACCATGTATTCACAGTTCAAAGGTCACCTGAATAAAGCTGACATGAAAAAAACTGATAATGTGTAATTTACTTTTTCAGCTTTGCAAATGAAAAAAAAATTTTTTTTATATATATATATATATATATATATATATACTGTATATATATATATCCCATATTATTGTAGCAAGGGGTCAAAAATATTGGCACCTCTGGGGTGTTATCAGTTGGACTCACTTGTGCAGGCGATGGAGGGAGGATCCAAGGGCGCTCGGTAGTAGCCGTCCTCACAGTCGCACCTCCACGAGCCTTCTCTGTCATTATAGCTGTGGGCAGGACAGCGCGAACACTGCAGGTCCTGCGACGAAGACTTGAAGAAGCCACGGCCGCAGGCTGAGAAAGAGAGGGATAGAGAGAGGGGGATAAATAGTATGAGAAATCTACAACCTCTTTCATAGCTGAGATCGTATAAAAAAGAGGGCAGGGTAGAACAGATCTGAGCTTGTGTTCACATCTTCCAACAGCTGGTGTCTGAATCAACCTGGGCCTCTGGCATCATGAGCACGTTTGAAAAAGCTTCCTCACGCTCTCAGTCTCTCCACACACACACACACACACACACACACACACACGCACACACATGCACACAAGGAACAGTAAGCTGAGCAGACTTTACTTAGGACTGATCATATCGATCTTCTGTAAGTTTATTTTTAAATAGCCCTCCTTCATTAAGCAAGAAGAGAGATACAGAAAGAAAGTGAGATGTCCTCTAAGCGCAGGGGGGGAAAAATTACACACACACACAAAGGCAAGGTTAGTGGATAAAATAGCAAACTTAACGGGATTATTTCAGTTTTTCACCTTTAGCAGAAAGGGGAAAAAAGGACGTCCCGCAGGCAGCCCCAGATCAGAGATGAAGCTGAAATTAGGGCTGGATAGCCTGAGGCAAGGGGTAAAAAAATAAAATAAAAGTACTCCCGTTCACGTCTCAATGACAACGAGTCTTTTGCACTAGCGATTTATTTCATCAGACACTTCGGACGAAGGTTCTAATGAAGCAACGTCATGATATAAAAACTCTGGGAATTGCTGAGAATCCCAGTACGTAATTTGATTACCCTGACAACATCACGAACCTGAAACGTCATGTGTTTAACTCTGCAGAAACGGACGGTGGTCAGGTGCTAGATGGAAAAGAAAGAATGGAACTTTCCAAACTCAAATAAGCACTGGGACATCTTGGGCTCCACAGTATACCATTTACCCTGCAAAAACATACATACGAGTCTTTTAAATACTGTAATTTGCAAAGAGGTACTGTATAATATCATTCGAAATGACATCATGGTCGATAATTATACAGAACTCTGCACTACACAGAAGCACGCATTGATTTTAAAAGGGAACTATGATTTATTTGTTCACACACACACTGTTCGAGTCTAAAGACAGAATCCGACCCGGAGAGAGCTTGAAACGGATATTAATGATATCGCGGAGGCTGGCCCTGAGATCGCTCTGAGATCCTTTTTTTTTTTTTTTTAAGTCGTTTCACGAAAAGCCAAAAAAAAAAAAAAAAAACCCTGTCAAGTCAAAAATGGAAGGAGAGGTAAGAGGCCTCGTCGGTTTCCCCTTTTTAACACCTCAGCGCTGGAAATGGGAGGGTTTCAGAGGAGCAAAGTATACTCATTTCAGCTACATGAAAGCGCTGTCACTGCCTATTTAGCTCAGAGTCCCAGCGTGGTGAGGAGCGAGCCGAATAAAGACCGCTCCCCGGGCCAATAGAGGAGAGGAGAGCAGAGCAGAGGAGAAAGAGAGATGCGATTTTATCTCTGGTATTTCCAACCTGGTAATTGAAAGCAGGATCTCCCGCTTTAGAGCCAAGGGATCTAGAAGCAGGAAGTATATGGCGGTCATTACAGCTTTGAGCTTGTAATTTAATAACAGGAATATTATAACCATAATTTATTATTTAAGAAAAATAAAAAAACTTTCTGGTGGTGCCAGAAAGAATAACATTCAGGACTTAATGCTATCTCATGACTAAGCATGTGTTGCACAATACACTGGATGGGTGAAGTAATGAAACTCAGAGTGGTGAGGCTCAGCGTGAAGGTTATGAAGGATAGATCCCACATGAGCCGATGGGCTTAAGCCTCGACCGCGGTCTCCCGGCAGCTCCCTCGCTGACATGCTAAGATTAGCGCTGTCGAAAATCACCAAAACAGGACTGCCCCTTAACCTGCTGACACCTGAGGTTCTTATGGCCGCGCGGCAGCAGGGGCAGTTTATTTTTATGTCTGTGCAATCGAGGTGTGTTTATTGCGCCCCAAGCATCTCTGGTGTTTACACAAGCAGTCCGTTGGCTTCGAAATCGACGCGAGCTCCGAAAGGTCTGAGAGACTCTGAGTGACATGCACAAACAGAGACATTCCTACGATGAGCATTCCCCGGGCCTGCCAACATGGCCGCCTTGGGCTAACGACTCTTGGAAAGACTAGCTATAAAAACATACCTCAGTCATTAGAGGTAGAAGTCTTTAGAAGTATAACGATGTATTGATCCATAGAGGGGATTTGTTTTTCTTAGTTTGCTGACAGAATGACATAATGTGGCAGAATCTACTCGAAAACATGACATGTAACACCTTGCTCTATCCTGTCTCGTTTGAAGCCATAACAGTTAAGATGCAAAACTTGCAATAAAACATAGATGTGATGTCATGATCATGTGACCTACTGTACTAATCTGCTGTAATTTTTGTCTCAAAATGAGGTGTACATTGTATCTAGGGTCGTGAGGTAACATCGGGAGTTAAACACAACAAGACGTGTTGTAAAGTTCTCCTTTAAAAAAAAACAATCTTTAAGGCTTTTTTATTCACGGCCTTGACTCAGGTTCAAACCGGTGAAAATGTCTCGATGACATTCAGCATGGTCTTTAAGACAAAGATGCGGTATCACTTTCAGACAGACGGCTGAGGAAAAAAAAATACTAAGGAGTGATGATACCATTTTAGACTCAGGGTTTTTCTTGAATTTCGTTCCATTCCTGAAAAGCCCAAAACATCGAAAGAGGCTGAAAGGATGGATGAGCTTTTGAGCCAGACTTGGCACTTCATGACAGACAGACATATCACTTCCTGTGGCCATAACAGATAATAATTATTTCTAATATCCTTATTTGACAGGCTGGCACCTTCAGTGTTTTTTTTTTCCATGCTGTCAGATGATCTTATAATGACTGACAGCAGTATTTTGCTCAGGTGGCCTCCAGCAACATTGTCATTACACACCGCAAGTTTTTTTAAATTATTATTATTATTATTATTATTATTATTGCCTTCAGTAGACACAATATAATTCGAGAGATGTTTATCCTGGTTTGCTCGGTACCACGGCCGTAATCCACCATTAGCCCGACTGGAAGTGTTTAATTCTTCGCTAAGAAGCCGCTATTGAGCTCGTCCTAATCTCCAGTGAGTCCGCTCATCAAAGCCAGCCCATCAGGACCTCATTTGTATGATTGATCCGGCACTTTGAGTGGAAAAAAGAGAGACGGAGATAGAGAACGCGAGACAGACAAGAGGACAAAAATCAAATACGGTCGCTTGGACAACTACAGGAAGACAGACGGACGTCTGATGGGCATCCGTGTCAAGTCAAGGTCACTGGTTTGACATTCAGCCAGTCACGTTGGCAGATTAACATAGGAAATTCGCTTTCATGAAAAGCATGGTGATAAAAAAAAAGAGTGAAAGCAGAGCTACAGCCAAGCTCTGTGATGGAGCAGTAAAAGAGGTGAGTTCGTGTTCATGAATGTGCCTGGAAACAGCGTTGTCCCTGCTGCGGCGCTCGTTTCAGCCGCAACGACTTTATAAATATCGACTCTGCTATCGTAACCTCGCAGCTTGACCTACATTTCATTCCTTTCCTCTTCCCTATGATATTTTTTTCCGCGCTTTGCCTTAGAGCCTGAGCAATATTCATATGCTGTCAAGTTGTTTCTCGATTCTCTGTATAAAAAAAAATTAGGATTAGGATATCTATTACACATCACTCCTTCAGGTGTTGAATAAGGTTCACTGGCGAAATTCTGTTCATCATCCTGTATGAGATGAGGCAACACTGTGTAAAAAGAAGGAAAACACTCAGCTACTTACACCACAACTAAGCAACAGGCTTTATACCTCCAGGCATTTTAATCTGGCCTCTCCAGAAGGTAGCGAAGTACGGGCAAGCCCAGAAGCACAAAGAGAGTAGGCGGAACCAAAAACCAATAAAAAAAAAGCCACACACCGAGCCGGGGATCCAGGTTCTTGTTTCGTTGTTTCGTATACCCGTTTCAGACACCTCCAGCTGACCTTAGAATGAAGGAGCTTTGGGTGTAACGTACAAAATGATACACTAAATAAAAAAAAAAAGAAAAGGAAAAAAAAAAAAAAGCAAAAAAGCAGCCTGCCAAAATGGCGGATTAAGTGGTTAAAAGACGGCTCATGTTCAGGGCTAATTCGTCCAGAGGTCTAGAAGGGAACTGGCTACGCTCAAACAAACTGCCCATTCATGGCTGCAACCTAGCTGAGTAGCTTTCCGCCAAGGAACAAAAAGAAGATTAGCGTTTTCTTACACTAAGAAGAGCATATGGAAAACCTGAGATACAGTAAAAAAAATAAATAAATGAAAGAAAGAAAAAATGCACCAGGGCACCAAACAGGGGTTTTCTGTGATGTTGCCTTATTCAACATGTCGATTAACTTCTTACAAATAGATAAACAGCACATCACGATCATAACGGGAAAAAAATAGGAGAATGCTTAAGATCTTGTTATTTTTTTATTATTATTGCACCAGTTGCCAAAGGTACCATAAGTTAGGGATGGGAATCACTATGAGGCGACCCGATACGATATTACCGCGACACCCAGGTGCCGGTTCCATTTGTATTGCGGTATTCAATATTATTATTAAGTTTTTAGATTTTGTTACAATTCCAAACAAACTTAACAAATAATTCGCTCCCCCTACACAAGATCATGTGCTTCCTACCGAGTGCGCCACCTGTAGGACTATAGAGAAAACGCAACCTTTTACCACCTCAAATGCAAATGTATACTGTATATGTTGAAAAAAAAAATTTTAAGTCAATTTTGGAGTCAATGTAGTGTAAATGAATTGCCACACCAAAGAGTCACGATAACTAACTGAATTGATTTTTTTTACGATAACTAATTGAATCGATTTTTTTACCCATCTCTACTGTACTGTATCTTTACTGTACTGTACTGTATTAGCGTTTTTTTTGTTACCTCAGGAAACACACATTCAGATTTGTGTTGGCCCCACTGCGTTGGCCACGACTGCCAAAGAATTAATCTCCGAACCCGTTCATTACTGTCGGCTTCAGAGAAAGGAGATTCGATTAGGAACTCGAATGTGATTGCGATTGAAATCTACTGTCTAATTTAGAGCGCACCACAAAGATAAATTTTGTAGTCATATTATGGTGATAAATATATAGCCACAGAAAAGAATTGTGTTGATCACTGAATAAATTATTTCTAAGCTGTAAAGAAGTGTTATGGGGTGTCTCTTATAAATGTATAATATTACATTTATAATTTACAATTTTTCTAGATATTAAAAATATATTATATCATATTATGATTATGTATTATTATTATTATTTATTATTTTTTACATTATTTAATATATCTCAAATTCTGTCCTTAGTTACTTCCTTTAATTCGAATCTAAACCCTTTTTTGTCACAGAAGTTGAAAATTGTAATACGCAATTTCAAGACGAACCCGTCGAGAACATACATAACGAGAAATATACAAGACATCGGCTTCTTCAACCAAAAACCAAAAAAGACTTCCATTATTCTTTTGTCACCACTGATGTGTAAATAAAACTGAGTAGTCCCACAAACCCTGTGATGTTTCGCTAACGTTACTCCCGTAATGATAGCTTCAAAGCTCAATTCTTCATAATGGGAAACACAACAATCTATTTCCTGGGTGAGAGAGAGAGAAAAAAATCCATTTCATGAAGGTAAATGCTTAAAAATATGGACACAGTGCATGAACGATTTTAATAAAATGAACGAAATAAATTGCAAGTCCGCTAAAAGGCATTTGAAGGTAAATATCGATCGCATAAACACTAATGCACTGGAGTCATCAAACGGGCCATGTTTAGGATCGTTAATCATCGCAGCACAGAAAAAGACATAAACTAATGCTCGTCTTCGTTCGCGCAAGATTGTGCTGACATTAAGATGTACTTTATCAGTGCAAGGCGTTACATAATTCTGTCGAAGCTGCGATGGAATTTAAAGCACGTTTATCATTTGGTGTGTGTGTGTGTTACTGCTTCCATATTTCCATTCAAATGTTTTGTACAAATGCGATTTGTGTACTTCCATCTCCTAATCATCTGAGGTGGCTAGTCAATGAGGTGGCTAGACTCGATAAAACATTAACGCTTACTTCTTTAAAAACGTTTTTATCAGCAACTTTTATAAATCAGACCTATTGAAAAAGTACATCCTAAATCTGAATCACATTTCCTCCATCCAATGACTAAAACTAAATGCTTGAAACAGTACAAGAATAGCTAAAGGCAGCTGTGTAGCAGCTAGTACTGTAAATGTTTTGCTAGCTCTAAACTAGTTCTAGTTCTAAATACTAAAGAACTATTTTAACACACTATATAAAGAATACATAGTCATGAGCTGTATATGAGTTGTGAATATTAAACATTTTGCTAAAGCTAGCCAAACACTGTATGTCCTTTAGAACAGGTGGCACACACTATTAATAATTTAACACATTATTATATTTTTTTTAACAAATCGATATACAGTTATAACTATTCCAGTATACTATACGAGCAGTTTTAAGATGATGAGCATAAAGGTTTTGCGAGCACAAAATGGCAAACAGTATAACCCTCAGCAGAATAATATCGCATATTGCTATGTTACTCTACATTTTAACAAAGCTGTACAAGGTTAGAACTATTTTAGTGTACTATACAGGCAGTGATAAGCTGTGAACGCTAAAGCTAGCTTGCACAAACTGCCAAACAATATATCCCTTAATATTCTATAAGATACAATTCACTAGCTAGCTAGTACTGAAAGCTAAACAGTTAGTCACGCAGGTGGCATTATTTTAATATATTACTTACTGATGCTTAGGACTATTTACTGCACTGTTTAAAATACACCATAGGTACTTAGAAACGGTAGCATTGTAAATGTTTGTTAAGCAGCTAGCTTGCAGGCAGGGTGTAACTACAAACAAAGCTTTGTTCGTCTTACTATTTTTATAGTTTCAACATTTTCAAAAATGCATAGACATAGACAGTTCCTAAAAAAGAACATGATTTTAAACTTTAAGAATTTTCGATTTTATACTAAACAGTATCAGTTAGCGTAATTCTCACAGACAATTCACCGCTATAATATACAGAAGTATTAAATAATATTCTAGCGTAGAAACTGACAAGCTGGGAATTATATTATATTATTATAAATGTTTTATTATAATATTATATTTTAATATTATAATATATTTTTATGTTTGTGTGTGTGTGTGTGTGTGTGTGTGTGAAAGAAATAACTTGTAGTATTTGTTAAAAACTAGATTTGTGTTTTCCAACTAACTCTACAAAACATTTGCTAAATAGGACTTTTTTTTACTATTTTTTTAAATAAACTTTTTCACTAATTTATTTTTGACAGTTGAAGTATCATTTAAATACAGGAAGAGATCCAAAATTTAGATTCTAAACAGCTCTACCACAGGTGGTGTATGATTTTAGTAAACTAATTACTTAGCCATACCGGGCCTAACATTAACTAGGTTTACTATTAGGAGAACTTCTCTTTAATCAGCTGAGGCTATTGTCATGACGATGTGAATTTAGGCCTACGGCTAAAACCTTACAGGAAAAAAAGGTTAGATGATGAAACTGATGAGAAACCAAATGGTTGTCGAGGAAAGAAGAAAAAAAACAGGCACATCTTTGCAATTTCTCAGATAATGGCGTGATTTCTTTTTTTTGCAACTGCTTGGTCTTTCGAGGTCAGTGGATATTAACTTCACTTGAACACGTTTGCTTGGGATGTGTTTCGGACAATGCAATGACAGCTCGCTGCCAGGCTGGAAGATAAATGAGGTGGCCGGTTGACCTTTGACTTGCCTAAGGAGTGACCCCTGTGACCCCTACTGCTTCAAAACAAAGACCCCCTACCTTCTACCCTGGCAACGCTAACGCATCCTGACATCTCTGTCACCAACACACACGGAGCTTAGATACTTTTTCCTGAAGCTTGACGACAAACCACACAGCTGTCTTTTTACCTGTCTAAACGTTCACCACAAACACACACACACACGCACAAACACGCACTCACTTTCCCCCAGTCACACCACTACCCCACGTACACATCCATTTGTCTTTCCTGCTGTCAGTCCTATGGATAGAGGATTGTCCATTTAAGTGTGTACATGTGTGTATATATCTATATATATATATATATAGAGAGAGAGAGATATAGATATGTGTGTGTGTATGAAGGTGTTAAGAGGAGCTTTAACCCTGAGGTGAAAGTGATATGTGAGCAGCTTGAGGGGCCTTTAGCCTTGTCTGAGCGCCAGTGAGGGCCCTGTTGTCAGAGTTTCCCTCCTCAGGGAGCGTAGGCCTGGCACCTCAATCTCCCGCTAAGAGCAAAATCAATAACTTATTACATAACCTCACACTTTTTTTCCGTTTACACTCCCGAAACCAAAAACCCACAGAGGGGACAGGAAGCGCACTTTTTTTTTTCTTCTTTTTTTTCTTTCCTGCCCCAATGGAAATAAATACATTCATTTTCTGTTCTTTTTTTTCTCTCTTTTTTTTAAACAAACAAACAAACAAACAAACAAACAAACAAGCAAACTGTATGTAATGAAGTCAAATAATGGAGTGGTTCGAAATTCACAATCTGATCCCGAAGTGCTGAGGTAAGGATTCTTTCAAGCCTTTCGTGTTTTGGTCCGTGTTCATAGATTGAAAATCCAAACTGCAGAGAAGCAGATCGATAACTCACACCAAGCATGACTTGTCTGAATGACAGCGCTACAGATTCACATCGTGTCATGTAGCGAAAAACCTGCTAGTCAAAGCTAGTTAAATTGTCAGAATTGAGTAAATCTACTAAACTCTAAAAAACACTGCTTTTTAAAAATCATCTAGCCTGTCCTTGACATCCCAAAGCAGTTGATGCTGAATATGTTGCTGGCTAGCTAGCACTAGCTGGCACTTAATTTCTTTGACTACTTTTCGAAAAAAATAAATAATTAGTATAAACTTTTAGATTTGTATATTCTACCTTCATATCCCCATCTATTCCAGCAAAGAAAGAAAGAAAATCACCATTTTACTAACTAGCTTTTTTCTTTTCTAGCAAAGTAAGGAGAGAAAAATAGCACAAAAACATTTGTTTGCTAGCTAGCACAGTAAGAACAGAAAATGTTAGCTAGCAAACAAGTAGGATTTTCTCTCCTTATGCAATTTTAATGTGTAGTGTTGTAAACAAGACGTGTTGCTTTACCCTGTATTTATTCTGGTCAAAATTAAATTGCCTGTGTTGTATAATTGTACTAAAATCTAAAACACAGCATTTTATATATTTTTTATTTTATTTTATAGTCTAGCCAGTCCCTGACACCACAAAGCAGGTGATGTGAAAGCACTACGTAGCACGAGCTAACATTTTCTTTCC
>JAQMYL010000012.1:34001440-34014884 GCA_030014365.1 Clarias pachynema
TCTTAAAAAACAAATAAAATCACGTAAAAAAAAAAAATACACATACCAAAAGTCACCAAGGGCCAAACGATTGGGCTGCATTAAGCAAAGAAAACAACTAAGGAGATTTGTAAATTCTAGGAAATTTCAAAACCTAGGAAAGAATTCTTGAATGGAGATCACTTAAACACTTGGTGAAGTTACATGGTAAAGAACTCATTGGGGGAAAAAAGGATCAAATGTGCTCGGAAGCATAAAGTAACATATAAGAATGATCATGTGACCTGATGAGTGCAGACTGAGCCTATTCCACAGTGATGTGTGTGTCAGTGTAAGAAGGGTGATGCACCCATCATGCATAGTGTCCACTGTACAAGCCTCTGGAGGGAGTGTTATGATCTGGGGTTGCTTAGGTTGCTCAGGTCGAGACTCTGCAATGTTATTTGGCAATAAAATGAAGTCAGCTGACGACCTGAATGTACTGATCAGGTTATCACAACTTCCCTAATGACCTGGACATCATATTGTGTTAAAGGTGACTGAATGAAATCTTAGACTGTGACTCTCAGAGAGTGAATCTAAATTTCACCCCAACTTTTAATCTTTCTGTAAAGAAAATACTTTGCCAATTTTCTGGTATAAATATTTTAGACACAAGGAGTGCAGGGTAAATCTCTCTTCCCAAGCAACAACTGGGCATTTAACTCGACTACACATCTAAGCAACATGCACTTCCTTTCTCTTCGATTTAATTACACAAAGAGCCGTTACAAAGTGCAGAGCACCGAGAGGGCAGCGGGAGCCACGAGCTCCGCCGAAGGCTCGCATGCAGCCATGCTAAACTGCAGACACTAGCTCATTTGCTCTCGTTAACGGCGAATGAAAAAACACACTTGTGCCTCTAATCAATGAATTATTACACAAAAAAACACCTCTTTTTGTGTCCACTCAGCAGGTGTGAGATTCTCATTAGTGCTATTAATTTTTCTTCAGAATGCAACGAGGCAGTACAATTTACAACATTCATTCTGGGACAATAAGAAACTAGGAGTGTGTGAATGATTATTTTGTTTTAATGCAATCCTTCACTATAATTAGTCATAATTATTCTGGCTTTGGTCTGCGATTCAATATGTGTTCAGACATAAATGCTTCTCAGTAACCATTTGCATTTCTCATTTCCCAACAGTATATTTGTACTACAGGGACCAGAAAAAAATGTAGTTTTGACAATTGAAGACGTCCAGGCGTCCACAAACATCCGCCGAACGGCACCGTGTGGCACAGCAGACCTCTGTCTTAGCTCCAGGCTAATTAGAAAAAGTACTTTCCTATCCAATAGTCCGAACCATTTATGTTTCGTTTTTTTTTTTTTTTTTGGTCATAAGTGTAGAGTGAAGTAAGGGAGTGTTAGACCTTGATGATGTTTCATAAGCCACGTTCAATCAAATTGGGCAAAATTAAGAGTTTTGTACATCTTGTGCATATTTTTTTCCCCATCACGTCCAAAGATAAATCAGAGGAAAGGACCGGGAAAGAGTTTTTAATTCGATCAGATTCAGAAGCTTGGAAATCATTGCAGGAATTTCCTACACTTTAACTAATTGCAAAGTTTCATATGCAAGGCTTTTAAACATGGCTGATCAGAGCATCAAGTGAAAGTGGTACATGTAAGACTTGGAAAAATGTAACACTTGCATTGCTTCATATAGTAAACTGAAGAAGAGGGTAATCTTCATCATATGTAAAGAACATAAGACTAATACAAACAAACAAACACCCTAGCTAAGTTTATAGCTAAAAACAACAACAACAACAACAACAACAACAACACATACCAGTACAGTATATGTAACTATGAAGGGTGTTAAAGTCAAACCAGGACCTTTGATTAAATTTATAGTTCATTCAACAAGTGAAACGCCTGATCCATTAAATTGTATACCTTCTGACAACATGCATCTGTATACCTTGCTCCAAGCCATTTCTACATGCTTAAACCATTAAAGGAGTTCCTGGGAGGCCAGAGTTTCTGACGTGAATCAGCCAGCCCAATCATGTTTCCGGTGTACTGAGAAAACTTTCTACCTTGATGGTGTCCGAGCACTACTGAAACACTGGGATAAGTGCGTTAGTGTACAGTAGCGGGAGATTATATCGAGAAATAAAGGGAGACTTACTCTCATAACATTTAGGCATTTCTCAGATGCTCTTGTCCAGAGCATTTTTTTTTAAAGGGGGGGGGGGATTAGTCCAAGTAGTGAAGAATTACTGTTATTCTGCACAATCAAAAGTCCCAGTGTACTCGCTGTACCCAAAACATATACTGTAGATGTAAAATCACGAAGGATTCCGAAAGAGACGAAGCAAAGGGAAGCATGAGATTGTATATTGTATATTGTCAGAATAGATGAAGGTGAAAGTCTTGGTTGGGTTTAGTGTTCGCCCACAATGGCAATGGTTTAAAATCTGTAGGAGGACGGCTGCTTCGCCTCGACTGTAGGGTTTAACATCATTGTTGTCCTTTTTAAACGCTATGCACAGCTCTCCAGCACACAAACCTGAGGCGAGAGAGAAAGCAAAAGAGATATAGAGAGAGGGAGAGAAAAAGAACTCTTATGATACACTAACCAACTTTACACCGCGATAAATTGTGACACTAATAGTTTCACATTTCAAGCACCAGAACAGGGCTGCTTTTTTCCTAACCATAACACCACTCTTTTTTTTCTTTTTTTTTTGGACAGAACTGTAAGGAACTCAAGAACCGAGCTCTCAATTTGTGACCATGTGGTTTTTTTTATAGGCTAAATTCATTAGGTTCAGACTTAATAAGCATAAATCGTGTTCTAACAGCTGCCAGTGGGAGGTAAATATGAACCTTATTGATTTTTAATTTGTCCAGAGACCCAACCAATAAGTGATCTGGTAACCTTTAGCGATTATTGTTCAATCAGAGCACTAATGACATAAAATAAGGGCTCAAATGAGCTCGCACGAAGACATGCGCTCACACACGCCGCACACAAAGACACACTAGCGGAGAGAGTAATGGCATTCAGTGAAGCATCTGCGGCGATAAAAGCAAACAACACGCAATTAGCTCCCCGCGGTCCGAGTCTCCGCGGCTCCCTGCCATTCGCACTCTGATGAAAAAGACAAGCGGGGTGCACACGCGGGCTTTTTAGACAAACAGATTGCCTTGTTTTTATCTTTATGTATTTTGATGTATAGGGTTGATTGGTCTTGTTATTTCGCCGGCTGACGTTTTCCGTTTCGTCGACTCATCCTGAGGTAGTGATGATGGAATGTCGATGAGCATATCCTCAACGTGTCTATGTAGGGACTCTCCACGTCAAAATGCACACTAAACCACTAGAACGAACCAGTCAATTGATTAGCACTTGATTAATGGACACAACCTATGTCCTATGTTCCTGGGTGTTTTTTTTCCCCTCATTCCAACTCACTATTTTATTTTATCTTTAATAAATTCCCTTTGACTATTTGATTGCTAAAAATAGTAGAAAAATATATTTGGAAAATGTCTTAAATATATAAATAAAAACAAGGTTTTGTCTGTACATTGGTCAGAACTCGCTATTTCATTCATATCTTTACATTTCTATTTCTACAAACTCGTTACCTGTCAACAACGGGTACAGTACTTATGCTAGTAAAAAATATGACATGGTAAATGTGTATAAAGCATTATATAGAACAAAATGACAGAACAGCTAGCTAGCTTACAGTTAGCTTGTTTTGCTAAATTTAGCTAGTATGAAAATCTAGAATTTTATATTTAAATTCATAAAAAATACTAATAATAATACTAATATCGATTAGTGTTAGTGTTTTTAGCTAGTCATATATATATATATATATGTATACTGTATATATACAGTATATACGATAGCTACTACCATTTCAAAAACAGTGAGGAAAAGACCACGCCCACAAATGACACCAGTCAAACTGATGCTTCAATTCGGCGCTCTTAGAAAGCTGTTGCATGAACACTACTTAATTCATTAAAAGAAAAAACACCACTTTTGTTGTCGTTGAGCTCGGTTGTCATTTCCGCTTTACATTTACATTTAGGCATTTGGCAGATGCTCTTATCCAGAGCGACTTACATTTTTTATCTCATTATACATCTGAGCAGTTGAGGGTTAAGGGCCTTGCTCAAGGGCCCAACAGTGGCAACTTGGTGGTTGTGGGGTTTAAACCTGGGATCTTCCGAACCGTAGTCCAATGCCTTAACTACCCCTGGCTTTAAACGCCACCATTACAATGCTTTCAGTCCAGTTATTCTATCTATTTTTTTCCCTCCCTGACCCTGCTGTACATACAGTATATCATGGTTTTATCAAGTTTCACCAAAATGCAGGCACCTGTTTAGCCGTTAAGCTAAACCTGAGCGTGTCACGACGTCGCTGTCATTAACACGGCCTCCTGTACTTCTGACTTCACTCTGAGTCCACTTTCCTCCCGGAGAGGAAGAAAGAGGGATTATGTAAGATTTGAAGGGATTGGTGCACGTGTAACCTAGTTCCCCTGCTCTTTTTATCTCCCTCCTTTACTCCAGTCTTTGTCAAATGCAAAAGTGCTGACAAGAGCGCAGCTCTGAAGCTTCGCCCTGCGCCGTGCTTCTAATGCCTGACCCCCCTGGAATCCTTCTCTCTTTATATCATTCTTTCCCATTCTTGGTTTTCTGCTTACCCTTCCAATCACCCAACATTTTTTTCTTTTTTTCTCCCCTTCTTTTTTTGCTTTATTTGCCTTCATACCCATGAGGTGATGAGATGTGGATCTGACTGCAGGGTAACCATGCTGAGTCACTGTTTGAAGTGTTGATCTTTTAGGCCTTTTTAGGAGAAGGTCTACAAAGTTTTAGTATCTGTAGTTAAATTGGCATTTCATTACCAAGTTAGGTCTTGGAACTGAAGATGTCTCTGAAAACAAATGATCCAATCGATGAATCAGGAGATAGACATAGTGCCAAACTGGAGAAGGTTCAAACCAACCACTGAGACAATGTGATAATGAGGCTGTAGTGAAATTAAATGAACATGTTTGGATTTCCAGTGTCTGGGATTATTGCGTCACTTCACAGTCAGTCAAGTCGATCAACATGGCACTAAAAGGAAATCAGCAAAGTAGCTATTCATGGGAACGTGCGACCATGAAAATGAAATAGATACTGTAGCAAAGAAAGAACAAACAAATTTGGAACAAAAGTACATCATTAGAACGACAAAACAGCACCATGGGTTCCTACATCATTTCATGTTGTTTGGTTTTCCCCAGGTTTTCCCTTGCCTTGTGTCCCAAGATCACTGGTGTCAGGCACCCAATAGACCAAAAAAGGATAAGCAGTATGGTAAATGGACGGATGGATGGATGGATGGATGGATGGATGGATATAAAGATGGATATTTGCAATATTTAGACCAAAAGATGATTGGAATTTCTTACATTACTTTTTTCAATTCATAAGTACAATAGTAGATTTTTCCTACATTATTAGTAAGGATCAAAACACCTTGGGGATGTACAGTTACAGAAAAATGATCAATGGAGTTAGAGGTACCGTTCAAAAGCATTAAAAGGTTGCCAAGTGTTTTTATTCCTGTTACACCATAACAATTTGCAGTTAAATAATTATGTTCATTTCGCCAGCTTATTTTATATATATATATATAATCCCAAATTGTGATGTCAACTTTGATTAGACCTTTCTGGAAAGAAAAACGTTAACCCACTCTGACGATAACAAAGACATTGACGCTGAAGACTTTTGCTATAATGATGCATTTTCTTATTACATTTAAAAAAATATATTTTTAATTTAGATTTTTAATCTGAGGTGATTTCTGAGGCTGGTGACTCCAAATGAACTTCTCCTCTGCAGCAGAGGTAAGTTTTGGCCTTGTTTTCCTGGGAAGGTCTTCATGAGAAGCAGTTTCATCTTGGAGCTTGATGGGTTTTGACAAATGCACTTGACACAATACTGTTCTTGCAAGAACTTTTCCAGAACAGCTGATCTTAAAATAACAACTGACTGTTCTACAATGTAGAATCTAAATCTTTTTTAAACTTCTGTTTAAACTTTTGACTGGTATTGTATAATGTATGTTATGGGAATACGTGTTCACCCCCCTCCACACACACACACACACACACACACACACTCACACACACACGTCAAAAAAAAAAGAAAAGGAAAAACATTACTTTGATAACAATCAAAAATAATAAATAGGAGTTTGATAACGTGTTTTAGCCTGCAAGACAGTCTCGAGCTGTAATGCAGAGTGGTAAAGGCCGGTATTTCAGCGTAGAACCGAATGTTTGCTCTGCTCTTATGGGTAGATGATGATAAAGTAGGCGAGCTGCTCCCTGAAGATTTGTGTGAAGATGGAAAAAAGAAAAGGAAAGGAAAAAGAAAGAAAGAAAAGCATATATAAGATTCAGAGCAAACTGGACCTCGAGTCCCTGTATTGCTCACCCGCCTAATCATAAGAGAGTTCACTAGGAAGAAACATAAAAGACAAAGCGTACGCAGCACAGCTAAATTATTAACCGGATATTTTAGCCCTGCAGCAATGCGGGCAAACCTGCAGTATTTACATCGCTGAACTAGTTTTCACATGTGCTTTGGCAAGCTCAAGAGTTCTGAGGTAGGAACATTTAAAGCTTTGGGGTTTTTCCCCTTCTTCTCGATTAAATAAATAGCTTTATGTACTCTTGAAATTCATCAGGCTAATCAGGGACAAAACAAGTTCTAGCCAGCGACTGACAAATGCTGACCCTGAAATACAACTTTAATTGTGAACGAACACCCGGCACAATGATATCAGATAATTGAATCGAGAAAACGATTGTGCTTTACATCTTCTTAAACCTGATCTGGAATCTGAAACTACCACCCTGGAGCGCTGCCATAAAGTGGCCATAAAGCAAAGAAAAGGAGAGCTTTCATTTTCTCCCGATAGCTCATCGTGCGAGGATTAGCGAGCTCTGCCTGCGAGATTAGCAAGTACTCCTCATTTTTCCGAGGCCTCTCGAACATCCAGGAGCCGATCGGAGTCTGCGCTCGGGCCCCTGATACGGGTCTCGTCGGCTCGTTGCTGGATTGAAATTCATGTCCCTGTGATTTAACAGATATGCGGCATCTGGGAATGTAATAAGTCATTGTTCGAGCTCATCAGTTGCTCGTCAGCCGGAAAAGCCTTCTTCGGGCTCGGAAGGGCGTCCGCGAGGTTCCAGGGATAATGCATTTCCTGTCAAATCGGAGACGTTTGAGTGACACTTCGAGATGGTTATTAGACCTCATTTCACTCCCGCGCATTCCTGCTTTAATAATGTGTGTGGCTAGGAGACACAAAGATTTATTTACGTGTGTGTGTGTGTATGTGTTTGCTTCTCATGGCTGCTGGCGATACACAAAGCCCCCGTTGCTGCACTCTATCAGAACCAGAGATGAAAGTGTGGAGTGACATTTGGTGATGGACATGTCCTGGAATACACAATCTTACCATCGTCATGCCATTTTCTGCATGCTCTTGACCTTTACTGTGATTTCAAGGCAGTCAGGACTCAAAATGAGACAAATGTCATTGATGTATACTTTTGATAGACTTCTTGTTAGATGTTTAGAATTCCATAATGAATAGTTACTTGTCTTGCTGTTTGAAAAATGAATCAGGACCTTCTGACCAATCAGTATCAAGGATTCAGCAACACAATTGCCAAGCCAAAAACAAGTCCCACATTCTAAGATTTCATTTAGCCTTGATTACAGCAGTTCATGTGTGAAAATTATTCCATACAACCACTCTTTCACACTTTGAGCCCTGGAATATGGCTCAAAGGGCGCATGAGGGAAGAAAAAACATGATCCATAAGTTTTAGATATTCAATACATTCAGGTCATCAGCTGACTTCATTTTATTGCCATATAACGTTGCTGAGCCTAGACCTGACCAACTGAAACAACCTCAGATCTTAACCCCGCCTCCAGAGGCTTGTACAGTGATGCACAGGGGCATCACTGCATTCCCTCTCCTTCTTACCCTGACGCACACTTACTGTATAGGTTTGTTATAAGTTAAGTAAGTATATATTCAGCCTTTATTGGTCACATATGCACCATTACTGTACAGTAAAATTCTTTACTTTTCACATATCACAACGTCTTGTAAGTAGGCTAGGGTCAGAGTGCAGGGTCAAGCATTATACAGCCTCCTGGAACAGACAGGGTCAAGGGCCTTCTCAAGGGAACCTGGAGCTCAAACCATTAACCTTCATGAAAAACATCACCTCCGCAGACATACTGCTGGGATTCGAACCCAGGATCTCCTGCTTACTAAGCCAACTAAGCCACAGTGCCATAGCCCATTGAATTTGATAATGTGTTGAAGGGTTTTTATCCCAGGAATTTCAAATCTCCTTAGTTGTTTTCTTTGCGTGATGCAGACCCTTCTGAAATCTTTTGGCCAGGCAGGGTATACTTTGATAACAGACTTGTAAGAATAAATGTTATGCGAACAGGATAGTCATATTAAAATATTCACAGTTGAAGCAATGTCTTTTTGAATAAAATATTAAATAAACAATAAAAGCAGTTTGTTAACAGGATCATAGACTTACATTGTTTTATTTTCCACTTCCTTTCAGTTCATTTTTCATGTCTTCTAATCAGTTGTTTCTATCAGTTTCTGTTTTCTTTTCACTTATCATCAACACAAGTCTTGACAGATGTGTATTTTCAGGTATGTCTGGCCTCTCTGGCGTTCCCGCTGTGCAGACGAAGAAAAGAAAAGCGAAGTAGGGGGAAAAAAAAAATAAAAATCACACGGGCTGAAGGCTCGCGCTGTTGCCGCTCGTGCATTCTGATTTGGCATCTTTTCTCATCTTTCAGGTCCTGATAGCAATCTCTTTCTGTATTCATTCTTTTCTTCCCTTGTCAGCGCTCCTGAGGGAGTGAGGTGAAGGCTGTCAAAAAGGGGTGCGTCCGGGGTTTCGTGTCTCTTACCCGTGTTGCATCGCAATAACAGACTCTTGCGTGTAAGACTTTATGTCGGTGCACATCACATTAAGATTAAAGACGACTATCGCACAAGAGCTTGCTTTAAGTTTTATAATTTTGGGCGCCGTAATTACAAGCAGGACGAATAGTAAGAGACTTGGCCAATACAAAGAGCATTTTAGATTGTGGGCTCTCAAAAAGGTGTAAGCTTGAAAGGCAAGTCTGACATTTGTGCGACTGACATTTGCCCCTGTAGCTCCTGATTTTGCTAGAACGACCCTCTTTATTCCACCCTCCATGACTGACCGAAAATGCTATGGACGTGTTTGTGCGTTTTTTCCCTGACAAGTACAAAGGACATTGGATTAAAAGTTGCTCCAGTGCCAACTAAAGGTCAACTAGACATGAACAAGCCTACTCCTTAACAATATATCAACCAACAAAGCTCACAAAAAACATGTGAAAATCTGTGATTTTACAAGCCTTTTCCGTTCTATGGACGACTACGTAAGATATTTATTCAGCAAGCATGCACATCCACTTCCTGAATTGCTGTTGAAAGATAAAAGCCTGGTCCGAATGCTGCTACTTAAGAACAATCTGTCAAACTCGTTTGCGTAACCTGAATACGTCGACGAATAACCAGACTCTGAACCTCCCCAATATAAATACTGATAAAATTTTTGGATTTAAGTGCATATATCCGCTTGGCAAAAAAAGATTCCCATACTTTACTGTTGCTTTAACAAGTTAACACAGGCCTCAAAGCTTCCCTAAAGTGTGTGTGTGTGTGTGTGTGTGTGTATTAATGATCCAGCTGAAATACTCTCAGATGACATATTTATTTTATCCCCCTGCTTCACTCCTCGTCTGAACACGCCATTTCAGTGTCTATGTAAATGAGCTAGTGCTGTGTTACTTATGTGATGTCATATTAGGGGAAAATCTGACTTGTTTTCTTTAAGCACTGAAATGTTCTCATGTGTTTTTGTGTTTGGACACACACCCAAGAAAGCAATCCGAATGTCAAATTTTTTTTCCGCATAATATGCCATTTCATCCCTGCAGCAAACTCATGTGCTAACTTCTTTAGTATGGGTTGCATAACTTTTAGTTCCACATGGCCACTCAATCAAAAAGACAAGAAGAAAAAACAAGGAGGAGTTCGAGTAGAGTTGGACTGTACTAGCAAGTGCTAGTTACAAAGAAAAGAAAAACACTGGAATGCTAGCTATAGCTACAAAACCACACAATTCATTCTAGACATGAACCAACAAGCAATTGTAATAACTGATCTAAAGTCAGATATTTTGAAGAACAAATAAATATGGCTAGGCTATGTTATGCATATGATTTGCAAATACAAAACCTACGGAAGAGAAAAAATATGTCACACTTATCACGTATTATGTCCAATAATGGTGGTTCATTTGTTTAAAATTCTTTCATGTTGCTACAGTAAGTTTCAATAGAATGAACTGGTGTAAATGTGCAATCGAGCCTGCAAAAAAACTTTGTCATTGTTATGCCAGTCTCAGTGTTTTTGTTTGTTCTGCCTCATTATTGCAAGAAACTCATCAAATTGTCTTCAAATGATGTAAACAGGCTTATATGCAAATTTTATACCTGCCCTTCGGTTCTACTAATTTGCACGTAAAATTGCTGCGCCCGAAGCGACTGCTAAACCGACAGATCTGCATAGACACCGCACTGCATTTTGCACTTTCTTTTTCAGTATAACCAGCCCATAATTGCACATTCATTAAAGCAAACTCATGCTATTTTGTTTTTTTAGGCAGGCGCAAGACCCCGTTCGGTGCCGAAGATGCGGAACACCTGGACTTTCCAGCTTGGGACTCAACATCTGGTGACTTAAGAAAATGCAACTTAATTGCGCATTCTGAAACATCAAATTACTGGCATACAAATCTCATGATCTGTAGTCCATCACAGAAAACAGTGTCAGTGTGTAAATAAGGTGCCACACACGGTAATATAATTTGCTTTAATGGGATTTGTCTGCTGTTACAAAAAAAACAAGAAAAAAAAAAACAACTCCCCTAAGACAGCTATCCATAGCCTCTATAAGCACGCATACACAATCTGACATTGAGATCAAAATGGGATAATCATACTACTCAGTGTTTTTATTGGACCCAGCTGGTGCCCATGCGTCTTGTTCCCCATGTATGAACGATCTGACAGATGTGCGGGAATTAACGGATGATCACGAATTTATTCGGTTCATACGTCGCGTTTAGCTGCTTCCCCCGCTTGGACGACGAGAACTCATAATCAAAACAAGATGGGCATAGCGTAACAAAGTGCTACCCGAATCTGATTCATAATAAAGATAATCAGGTTTGGAGCAGAGAGGTTGGACTCAGGCCACTGCCTCTGAGACGGAGAGCTGATAACACGCTCAGGGAAAGCCGAATGTTCAGGAGACCATTCATCCGGAAAGGTCCGGTAAGTTAGAGCTCAATGGCCCGAGCTCACCTCTGAGGTCTACGCAAAACGTTGCCGGGCTTTTAGACGAAAGCTTGATCTCGAAATCAGGGAAGAACAGGTGTGAGGTGGAAATAGGCGACACAAACAGGACTTGGCACAGCAGGTAGAAATTGGTATGCTAACTACCTCCAGTTCAGCTCTCTGCCTCCATCTTCCAACCCCAGGGTTCCTATCCTGGCAGAATAAAGGCCCCGGTTTGGAATGTTTATTGTAGTATTTTTCAGCTTATTTCTCCTGTCAGGCCATGAGAAACGGCGTTGAATGAAACCCATCATTTTGATATGAAGCAAAGATGGGAATTTTGAAAGTAAATTCAGTCAATACTATTCCCCGAACCCAGCATCAGCACATATTTCTGATCATAAGTTTGGTTGTGCTGAGACAGGATGTGTCATGGCTGATGCGCCGGATATCTGCGTGTTCGCAGGTTGAGATTTTGACGTTTGTCAGCGCGGCCTGATTGTTATTTCAGATGCGGTTCCAGCCGAGCGCATTTCAACACATCCAGTATCTGGATCCACTGAGAGCTCTGTTCCGAGGGTTGAGCCATGGGAAACCGGCGCCTCATTCATTTCTTCCCCCCCTCCTTGTCCTTTGAGCGGTTTGTTTCCACGAGCCCGATCCAGGTGCTCGTCCTCACGGGGGGATTCACGAAGACACCGATATCCGTCATCTTCACTCTAGTTAGCACGGAAAGAAAACCACGGAGTGCTTGGAATGACAAAGTAGTCACAGCGCTTACCAGGAACAACGTTTGCATATTTTTACTGTCATGCTAAACTACACCATGTTACAGCGATCGTTATTGATTTAATGATCTATAATTTAACGGGTCGATCCGTTTATTTTAAACCTTAGCTGAAGTCCGCAAAGAGGTCTGACATTGCCTGGGGGATGGACCCCTTTACCACTTCCCTTAGGTCATTAACACACTCATTATTCTACTGTAGAACAGAATCATTAACCTTTACCTTGTCAGTTCCGTTGCACTCCACCTTGACTGTCTCTAGTCTCTGTACAGCATTTCAATAATCGCTTTTTAACTGATTTCAATTCTCCAATATCCCCAATTTGCATGAAACAATTACTTACATGATTTAATGTCACTGGACATTAAAAAGAAAACAGTACTGTACAGGAAAATGTTTGATTCTCTCAGGCATGAAGTAGTTTAATACTGTAGTATCCTGAAATGTAAAAGTGTGGTCATTATGATCCAATTACAGTATGAACTATAAATGGGTTTTCAACAGTACAGTACATCGTCATGCTTTTCTAAGCTAAGGCAAAAGCGTGAGGATTGACAATTCCACCAACACTGTAAAACTACTACTACTAATAATACAATACCTACATTTGCAAAGACAATATTCATTCAATCAGATTAGCGCTTCCAACTTAACTGTTTACATGAGCGCTGATCTGATAAGCTGTATGTGTACATGCTCAAAGCGTTTAATCAGATTATAACCTCTTTGAAATGCTTCTTTAAAAAGTGTTTCTGCCCATTGCGAAGCATTTAATTTACTGGAAAAATAACAGAAGAAGAAGATTGATCATTTTCTTTCTCTAACGTTGAGGCCAGGTTTGGCTTCCCATCTTTTCTGATAAATTCCACTTTCTGTGTTATGATTGGTTACAAGAGTTTAGTCTTAATTGGTTAAATGCGATACTATGCATGATATGTGAGCCAATTGGTGCTCCTTACTCAGGAGAGAGTTGTTCTTAGAAGCAAATGTTTCCTTCTAGGAAACTCGTCACATCACCTAATGTGTGCCAAACAATCAGATTAATGGATTATCAAAGGTTCACGCCACCCCCTCACTCTCATTGGAACCGTTCCGATCAGGGGTGCGTTTCCCGTACAACTATGTCGTTCTTTGTTTAACGACCATAGTACGATGCAACGTTGCTGAAATT
>JAQMYL010000012.1:34033230-34059869 GCA_030014365.1 Clarias pachynema
AAAAAAGGTAATGTCAAGCCCTGATATATAGATAGATAGATAGATAGATAGATAGATAGATAGATAGATAGATAGATTGGCCATGTTGCAAGATCATAAATTGGTCTTAAAACAACATCGTAAACCCTCATCAAGGAGCACTGTATATTGACCGCCCCCCTCAAACAATCATACATTTATGATTGAAGAAAATGGTCCGAACTGGCCCGTGCTAGCTAGATGTATATTTTAATATATTTTAATCCAGCACTATTTTAAAGAGATTTCTTCCTCTGACATGGTGTGTGGCACAAGGTTAAACACTTTTATTGTAATGAGTGGATTTCCATACTAATGGAGGAATGGAGGCTTTTTTTTTTTTTTTTTAGAATTTGTCTGAATGCTTTTTGCTAATACGTCTTTGTGTCAATATTTGAGTCTGCCGATATGCTGCTTTTGTGCAGCTGTCAGACTACAACATCTCAATCAAGGCTTGTTTGGATGGCAAGGGGCCTCTGCGTCTTGCCTTTTTCTGGGCCTTTGCTTCCTAAAAAGAGACCTGACTTTACTTCAGGGCCGTTTAGTGTCCCGAGGTTATCGACTGAGAATTAATCAGCTGCGGCTGTCTGTTTGGATAAGAGTTGCCTTGACAGCTTTTGCTTACTAATGCGTCTGGCTGTGTCGCATTTCCAACGGATACTGTATACGGTATATAGATTTACACAGAAAGTCCGTTTTACTCCGTTGAAACGTTTTTAAGTTATATACACGCACACACACACACACACACACACACCAAGTGTAAAAACCTGTGCAGCTTTACAGAATAGTCCACTTTTGCGAAGGACTCAATATAGGCCTGTGTGTGTGTGTGTGTGTGTGTGTCCTCCTCTTCTGGATCGCTCCACAAACGTTTTTCTGAAAGCCAGGCCACGGCTAAAAAAAAATAATAATAAAAAAATTAATCATGCCTAAAAATACACACCAGCAGGATGAGGAAGCCCTTATGGAACTGTTCCTCTGGCCGACGCAGCCACACACATACACACACATTAGGCTGGAGTCCTGCAGTGAGTGGGAGAGCTGTGTGTGTGTGTGTGTGTGTGTGTGTGTGTGTGTGTGTGTGTATGTTCAGCTATCAGGCAACAGTTGGGAAGAGGCTGTCAGTGAGAAAGTGTGTAATGTTCCGGAGGATTAGTGATGGGGGGAGCACTCGAGTGAAAGGGAGATTAGAAACAGAGAAGGCTGAATTAGAGGTAAGAGTAGAATCAGATTTAGAAGCTCTGTTTCTGGGTTTGTTTGCTGTTAAAACAAGTTTTCAAAAAAAAAAAAAAACTCTCTCCAAGTCATCTTTAATATGAGGAAGTTTACCATGAAAAACAAAAACATCCACACGTTTTTTTCTGACCTGAGAAATGAGCAATAAAAGTGTTTCCTTAGGACAAATTTATGGCAGTAATGGAAAGTCTGTATGACAAAACTCATCGACTAGGCTCTGTAAAGAGCTCAAGTGCTGTAAAGTTTCCTGTAAGGAGACGTGCATTTAATATTAAAGATGAATGTTTTCCGAATATGGGAAAGTCTTCGGAATAGAAATTTAATAAGTTGCATCTTCTGAAGGAAAAACAAAAACCTAAGGACATCCCCCCGTACAGTCGCTCCAAGTGATTTCCACATGTTTGGGCCACTACAGGAGTTTCTGGGAGGCCAGCGTGTCAGACAGTCTGGCATGGCTCCGGTGTATCGGTAAAATGTTATGCATTAGTGTAGCAGGGGATTGTCTAAAGAAATACAGGTATTTTTCATAATTTTGTCCTGTTATTCTGCACCGTCAAAAATCCAGGTTTGACTCGAACGCCCCTTTTACAAAAAAAAAAGAAAAAAGGAAATGAGTAGCAATAAACCTTTATTGATGGAATTCAACAATTCCCTTAGACATTGAGCATTAGCATAATTTCTATTGTGTTCTCAGTGTAATGTTGAAATATATTGAATTTGTTGTCTGGGGTAATCACAGGTACACAGATATTAAAATTATGTGATTTTGAAAGAAAAATGCTGAAGTACTCCTTTAATAGCGGAGTAGCATGATAAAGATAGTTATTACTGTTTAAATCTGGAGATTTGAGAAGTATGTGTGTGTGTGTGTGTGTGTGTGTGTGTGTGTGTGTGTAAAAATGCAACTACAAGGATGATTAATAATAATTACAAGCAGAGATCTGTGTGCGCGCATGTGTATGTGTGTGTGTGTGTCAGTATCAGAAGCAGTGTGTGTGCCCTTCTCTTTGTGTGAGCTAATGTTCTTGATAGGTAGGAGGTTACAGGAGGGGCAAAGTAAGGCCAATTTAACACAGGGACACGGACACACACACTGGTGGAATGGGCTACAGATAGCAGAGATGAAAGATTAGTTTGTTAGCCGCCTTACTTGCACCTGCTGTGTGTGTGTGTGTGTGTGTGTGTGTGTGTGTGGTTTTACTTAAGGAGAGAGTGTTTTTGAAAGTGTTATATTGGGTTGGGACTCAGATGTTAAGAATTTGGTGCAAAAACGTGTATTATTTTACAAGTTGGGGAGGGGATCATTTTCTTTTCACAGAAATGTTTTTTTAATGGACGTTGTTCGCTCACAAACTGGAAATATATGCCAAATTTAGCAAAGAATAAAAGCAAATTTACCTTACTGATTTTACCAGTGCAGACAGAGGTAGTGTTACTACATTTCTCCTGGGACTACGTTCAACTTAATGGGAAATGGGAAATTTGAGATTGGAATTACATCATATCCATCTAGGAACCTGCATAGTCCAACTATGGACCATGGAGGCCAGTGGTGATCTCTATTGTATTTATTCCCATTGTACAACCGTGGTAGGACCTCTGGTCAACATTCTCACACTACGGGCAATTTTGGAACAGCAATTATCCTAATCTGCAAGTCTTTGGACTGTGGGAGGAATCCACCAATCACATGCAAACTCCAGCGCACAGATCCCGAGGCGGGAATCGAACCCGGACCCTGGAGGTGTAAGGCGACAGCGCTAACCACTAAGCCACCGTGTCAATTACATCATATGTATATTATTTTTTGCCTCACTGTGTTCAAGTTTCAAAAAATATACAACTCCAGGTTTTTTTTAATTAGTAACAATCTAGCCAGTTAACTGGGAGTATAATATTGTAGAAATCGTTTGTTGTTGGTCTTTTGGCTTCTCTCGTCGAGGGGTCACCACAGCAGACCATCCGATCCGGCACAGGGTTTACGCCACTGAGCCACCAATGCCCTATTGTATAGCTCATTGTAAGAGCATAATTGCTCAAAGGAAGTAAGGCGTCCTGTTATAAATACAACTTGTAATCCCATCGTTAATTAATCTACTAGCACACACTGTTGTGTTTTCCATTATTGTTGTTGTTGTTCTGGCTGCAGTATTCTAGTCAGAGCTGCATAATTCTGCAGCTGTAGCTGTTCTAGCTCAAATCTCAGTTAACCTCCTGACATTAAATTGCACCTTCACTGGTGAATCTCTTTCTCTCGGGAAAAAAAGGGAACCCCTTCTCCACCCCCGCACGCACATAGCTCAGGCTATTGAGTCGTCCCTAGTGTGTTCCTCAGCCTCGGCTCCATTGTTTTCTGCCTTATTGATTTCAACCGGGCCGCCTTGTGTCACCACAACAAGCTCCCTATTTGTCCGGATTTGTGCTCTCTCACTCTCTCGCCTAGATCCCTCCTCCACCCTCATTCTTTCCCCTCTTTAGGATGAATGACCTCTCTTAAGTTAAAAAAATGTATAAAAAAAAAAATGTAAAAGCCTTGGCCAGACGGTTATTAAATTGCAATCAGCTGCCTGTCCATGATGGATTTCACATTTGGATTTGAGTTTGACGTCTATTAAAAATCACTGCTGGCGCTCGGAAACACTGAAAATAACTGTCCGTCTAAATCATTCCGGAATCTGAACCGCGATCGCTGTCCAGAATTTCACAATAGCATGGACGCTGGCTCGAACTTCTAGACAGAAAAGAGAAGATCAGATTCGACCCTGCTAAATCTATTAACCTATAGAATTTAATTCCAATAATAATTAAAAAACAAAAACGGATCCATAAGGATTGCAGCCAGGCTGTGGTTTTGATCGAGCTAGGTCATGTTTAGATAATGCAGCAACAGCTTTTTGTGTAGTATGTACTAGCTGTTTGCTAGTGTGTATTATTGTCTAGTCTAAGACAAGCTAACTTATTTAACAGTGTTCTGGAAATAGAATTAAATCCTTAATCATGCAGTGGGAAGTAGCATAATGACTCCCATCAAACTTCTAAAGGTTTTCCTTAGGGATTATAAATACCATGAGAACTTTTTAAGTGGATGTTAAGTGGTGAACTAGTCAGCTAGTTAGTAATTTCTGTGCAAAAGTAAATAAAATGTTTGATTTATTTCCTAACCCTAGGAATTTGATTGTATGCCAAGCATGGTTTAAAAAAAGATGAATGGAGTCATGAAATTATGAATTGACTAAGTAGTTTGCATTAGATTCCTGTAAGTTTAAATTATGGATCTTTTTAACAATACTTTATTTTAATTATAGTTGGCTTCTTTAATATCAAAAAAGGGTATGCTGATATCCAGCACAACAGCACAACCTCGAGTGTGATCTGTCTTTTATAGAACAGTTCCACAAACACCACGTATTATCAACAGATTATGATTTGTTTATTTATTTAACCAGTTATTTTGCTCTGCCAACAAAAATCCTTCCGCGACTGAGGGAACTAACCGCAACTGGCGGAGCTGGCTAAATACCAGGTTCTGGGTTTTAATCCCAAACAGTGTTAAATGGAAAGCTAGTGCACAAAGTAGGGTGTACAATCCTTTGTTCCACATACCAAGTAATGCACTTGTCCAAGGGAATTGGGATCCAGTCTTGTTTTAGAAGCTAGGTAGCTTTGTGTGTTGTATAGGATATGAACCAAACAGCATTTACTAAGGGGAGAAAGTGTTGTTTAAGGTGACAAAGTTATCAGATGTGTTTTCTTGCTGAATGTGCTTCCATGACTGGTTTTGAATGTGGGTTTTGGCAGGCAGCTGCTCTCTCTCCTTTTTGATGTACTGTCAACTGTACAGACCTTGCTGCGACCCATGCTGCAACTGATAATTAGTATAATTAATGATTGTTAGAACATTTGGGATGAGGAGTGATAAATACGTATACTGTAGTTAAAGGTCCCAGTGCTCTTACAGTCTATCATCACCACTTTTGGAAGGCTTCACATTTCTGTCTCAGGAAGAAATAATAATGAAGCCTTCCAAAAGTGGTGATAATTTAAGAAATAATTTGATATATATATATATATATATATATATATATATATATATCAATTTATGTCTTGAATAGTTGTATACAGTCTCTGGGGAAGATAAAAACAGAAAATAAATTATGATACATAATGTTTTCCATCAAATTCTTTCCATCAAGATTTTTTTTCAGTTACTATTAAATATCACCAAAATCTGATATGGACTTTTTTCAGGGGTAGCAGATTGCCATCAGAATAAAATGAAACAAAACAAGCCATTAGGAGGTGTTAGTAATAGCATGCCTCATTAAACTACCATTACACAACACTGAAAGCCAATTAGGACCTGCCAAATATGCTTAATGGATTTTAATTAAAAAATAAAAAAAAAAAAAAGAAAAAAAGAAAAACATACAGTCATGTTCAAAAGTTAGTACCCCCTATTTTAATTCTATGTGTTTTTGGGTAAAAACACAAAAATAATCTGATCATAGTGGATTTTGGATTTAGGCAGTCGAACAATAAAATGCAACTTAAAATTTTTTTTTTTTTTTTTTTTTTTTACCATGCCATCATTTATTTAACCTAAAAAAAAATGTAACCTCTATAAGTTTGGCCAGTTTTGCTGGTCGGAGAATTCAGGTATGTTTAACTGCTAAGAATGTTAAAATGCTAAGAATCTGCACTGGGTTATAAAACCATTTCCAAACAATCTTGCAAATTTAATGTTCTACAGTGAGAAAGATTATTCATAAGTACAAAGATTCAAGACAGCTGCCAATCTTCCCAGAAGTGGACATCACAGAACATTCACCTCAAGATCAGACTGTGCAATGCTCAAGGAAATACTAAGAAATACCCTGAGAGCTACATCCCAAGCCCTACAGGCCTCACTAAGCATGTTAAATGTTAAAGTCCATGACAACACAATTAGAAGAAGACTGAAAAAGTATGGTTGCCAGGAACACAGTTGATCTTCTGTCTGAAAAGAACATGAAAGCATGACTGATTTTCACCAAACTTCATCTGAACAAACTGTTCTTCTTAGCCTTATTGGCCAGCGCCAATGTTTGGAAAAGACTAAACAGCATTTCAGCAAAAACACCCATCATACCCACTGTCAAGCATAGCAGTGTGGGGTAATGATTTGGGTGTTCCAGCCACCGGACCTGGATACCTTGCAGTCATCGAGAGGGAGATAAACTACTACTGTATATCTGAGTATTTTATGTGCAAATAAGGCCATCTGTCCAAAACCTTAAGCTTGGGCAAAATTGGGTGATGCAACAAGACAAGGATCCAAAACACACCAGTAAATCTACATCAGAATGGCTGAAAAAATAAAATATTCAAGGCTTTGGAAAGTCTGGATGTCAAAACAAGTGAAATGCTATGGCGGGACCTTAAGAGAGCTGTACATAAGCGAATACCCAAAAACCTCAATGAACTGAAGCAATGTTGTAAAGAGGAAGCAGAGGTGGAAAGAGTATTACAATTTTGTACTCAAGTAAAAGTACTGTTACTTCAGTGAAATTGTACTGAAGTACAAGTAAAGTTACCATTATAAAAATCTACTCAAGTAAAAGTAAAAAGTAGCTCTTTAAAAATTTACTCAGAGTAAAAGTTACCGAGTTACTTTTTTTAACAGCGGGGGTGGGATGGGGGATTCTAGTGTAGTTCAAAAAAGATAAGCGGATATAAATCTCAAACTAGTTGTTTTTAATTGAATTTTTTTCCTTCTTTGTTGCATTATTTTTTTTTATTATTATTTTTCTTTTTTTATTCATTTATTTTTTACTCAGTAGTGAATATGAATTCAAATGTAGCAAAGTACAATACTTCAAACAAAACATACTTAAGTAAAAGTAAAATTACAGATTTTAACAACTACTTTACAAAGTAGAAGTACACAAAAAAGCTACTCAATTACAGTAACGCGAGTAAATGTAATTCGTTACTTTCCACCTCTGAGAGGAAGGGACCAAAATTCCTCCACTTAGTATTTCCCACATGGTTAATTTTTGCCTTCATTTCTGTTGAATAAATAAATCACAATAAAAAGTTATATATTGTTTTTGTCTGATTGTCTGTGGTCGTATTTTCCTAATACTGAGACCTGCTACAATCTATATATATATATACAGTACACTATATATACTGTATACTGTATATAGTGCAAAGCAGGAGAGTTGCCAGTTTATTAGGTATGACTGTACAAAATATTTGGCAGCTCTGTGTATTTGGATTGCAACACGATCTTAGTACTTGGTATGAACATGATGCTAGTGCGGGGACCCCTGAACATTCTTCTCACCTTCTTTAATGTACATGCATGCTCTGTGTGTGTGTGTGTGTGTGTGTGTGTGTGTGTGTGTGTAAAAAAAATGGGTCATAAGTTTTGAGCCATGGATAGTCATGGATATTTCCTACAACGTGCTTAAGGCGAATGAATATTTGCACCCACACAAACTCTGATATGAGTATTATTATAAGTCTAGGATGAGCTTTAAAAATGACGAACTGCAGATTTCATAGACATAATATGCATAGGTCTAAAAATCAATATTGAATACACACACATACACATACACACAAATCCCTTTCCGCTGCATAACGCTGTCCCATGTAAAACTATAACGCTATTATTGTTTATTACACTCGCAATCTACGCTCATGCAGACTCCCAGAGAGCTCGACAGCAATATATAGTGGTATGAAATATAAATATATAAATGTGCATCGAGGTACTGGAACAGGCGAATACGTCAAGCATATATACAACAAGGCGCAAAACTTCAGGCTTAGTGATTAAATATGAATGAGAGCGCACTGGCAGTGGGACCGAGGATGCAGGCTGAGAATAGTTTCAAAGCTTCGCGTCTTGCAGTATCTGACCTACGCACCTACTTTCAGAAAGTGAAGTGCATGATGCCAAAATGGACTTTTTCAGTGGTTTGTTGGATAATCTTTCTAAATTTATCATAGCAACTTGGCCAAAAATATTTTTTGGAAACAAACAGTCTATTGTCTGGTTGTACTGTATGTTGTACTAAAATCCACTTACGCTTTAATGGAAGTCATTTAGTTGTTCTCTGGATGTTTATAAGTTAACCACTGAATTATCTGTTTTCTATGAGCTTCCACTTGGACGCTAAAAGATTCATCAATAAATATGAGACAAAACACTTTTTTCTGATGGGATGCGGCCCGGCAGGATGGATGAAATAATTTATCGCTATTATACCTCTATTGTATATTCCACATTGTAGTTAGCTCTTGTTATCACTTGCATTATAACAGCGATAAAAAGCCATTTGTGTCATGGTAGCATAGTGCTTAGCTCCATGGTCTCGCACATCCAGAGTCAAACGTTTGATTCCCACCTTGGGTCTGTAGGTAGAGAGTTTGCATGTTGTCCCTATGCTTGGTGAGTTTTCTCCTGATATTCCGGTTTCCTCTCACAGTCCAAAGGCATGCAGATTAGGCTGGTTGGCGTTCCCAAATTGCCATGCGATAGACTGGTACCACATCCTGGGTGTACCTCTTTTTGTGCCCGAGTCCCCTAGGATAGACTGAAGGCCCTTTTGACCCTGTGCAGCATAAGCAGTGTAGGGAATGAGTGAGAGTGTGAGAAAATAGCCATTCACCAAGAATCCTGGATTTTGACATGAGTTAATAAAACGAAGAAAAAATAAAAATCAGTTTGACATTTTACTGAGAAACTAGAACACTAGAAGAAAAAAAAAACTACAACACTGAAAACCATTACTGTATGACACACCACGGCCAGTGCTACTGTGAACTAGAGGGCCGTTAGACGGAAGCCACCCATTATAATGCTTCACTCCATTAATCCTGGAATCTCTCGGGGTGGTGGATCCACAATAGGGACATCTCCGTGTCGTTCCCTGCAGTTGACAATAGGATCTTTTACTCCCATACATCTAGAAGCTTCCTTGTTCTGCTGCTTCTGCCAGGTGTTTGGTTGTCTTCTTCAGATTGGCACCTGTGATCCTGGGGGACTTCAGGCACTGCAGGGTGGATGTCCTTGTGTAGCCTCGGCATCCGACTTCCACTGGGTAGGTGAAAGCTTTCCACCCTGCTTGCAGGCATGCGGCTGCCAACTCTGCATATCTCTCCTTTTTCTCTGAAAGGCAACCACCATCTCCTCCCCCCCTTGGGACAGTCAGCTCGACCATGATAACAATTTTTGAGACCAGATTACCGCATCCGGCCATGGTGATCCCTTGTGGGAATTTCAGCTGGCAGTCAAGATCAACGTTCATCCTCCACACGTATCCAGCTGCCAGGAGAGATGTGTTTTTTTCTGCTTTATTGGGCCGCATGCCCTGCTTCACAAACTGGATAAGCCACCATGATGTAATCGGACTGCTCTGATAAGTATGTAGCTTTTTTTTTTTCTTTTTAACTAGTTATTTCTTTTGAATTATTATTTTTTAACTATTATATACAGTATATTAGTGATAACACCAAAAAAGAACAAAAAATTGCAGAAAGGTGTTGAACTGCTGATCATAAGGTCCCTGGATCAAGCCTCGACACTGCTGGGCTGCCACTGCTGGACCCTCGAGCAAGTTCCTTCACCCCCCATCTGCTCAGATACATTAGGGAGTGGAGCTGGCAACCTCATCCCAATAAATAACTGCCTAAGAAACAACTGATTTATCTCCAGGGTGGGGTGTATCTAACACCCAATGTAGACAGACCTAAAAATAGCAGAATGAAAAGTTTGACTTTGATGTAATGTGCCATCAAAATGACTACTATAGTCTACTATTCTACAAAATATGTCTAACAAAGGTGTCTTTCATGACAGAATAAATTTGACCATGTACTCTGTATCATGGGGGACTCAGGAATTCCTACAGTATCCCCATGATGTCATATTGGTATTTCAATGAACATTAACATTCTTCCTCGTAACATCCTTCAAAATGCCATGCTTGATGTTCAAACTGTTGGTTTTTCATATACTGTATTTACTCTTTTTAATTCTTCTTCTTATTTTTTCAAACATCGCCAAGCAAAAAAAAAAAAAGGAGTTATTTATTTAAACCTAAAAAAATAAAATAAAAGTGCATCCCAACATACATACACAAGACACTTTAAAAAAAGAACACTGCCAAGATGGATGTCGACCTCTTTTCCAGTAAAATGAAATGATCCCATGAAAGGTTGGATTGAAAAACTAAAAAATCGCTAGTACAGGCAGTAAAGGAGGACATGTAAGAAAATCTGCCTTATATTTAGCTCAACTACACTTATGTCTCTCATTCTCTTTATCAAGCACTCTTTTTTTATCCCGTCACTTCTCTCTCTCTCTGTCTCTCTCTCTCTCTCTCTCTGTCTCTCTCTCTCTCTCGTTCAGTCTCTCACTCTTCCTCTCCACAATCACATGCGGTGCTAATGTGACCCTGACCTCCACATGGCCTCAGTCAGGTGGCCGCCGCACCGCTGCCTACAAATCGACGGCCAAAAAGAAAAAAAAAATATTAATAATAAAACATCTGCTCATTCGACTAAACCTTTTTTGGGTTTGAAAAGATTTCTCTTTCAGAGAGAGAAATGAAAACAAATGCCTTTTTAAGTACAAATTTGGACTTCTTTTTAAATAAATTTAAACTTCCATAAACACCATTTTACAAGCCTGCGGCTGTAGGAAATTAATCTGGGTGAGAGGGTATTGTGATGGTTCTCAGTGAGAAACAGTTGATGGGAAAGTAGTTATATATATTTATTTATGTATTTAGAATAACAGTACTAGTGCTATTTATGGAATATTAATCAATAACTCATTATCTTTTGAACAATAATATTTTAGAATTCACACACAAAATACATCTTTTGAACACTTTTTTCAAAAGATTGCTTTTGATTATTTTTGGAAATTCGCCAAGGTGCTGTATCTGGCATCCCAGACCTGAGGCAAATGTTATTTTCTTATGCATCATACAAAGAAAATACAGAATAATAATAAAAGAATGCATTTTACCTAGCTTAACCTACCCCAAACCCGCACCCTCTACGCTAACTTATGTAGCTGCTGTACATGCACGGGGATCTGTGACAAAGAAAATATTTCAAGGAAGGAGAGGTATCAAAGCAAGGTGTAGGGCAAGACAATGTTGACTTCCTGAACAAGATAACTAGAGTTTCCCTCGAACCGGGCGTGTGCACGGGGAATCCCATGAGAAGGCATAGCAAGTGAACTTGCGAGTGAATGAAAAGCAGTAGAAAAGTGCGGAGTTCCCCCCGGTTTCCGACAAGTTGAAAGGTTAAAAGTCACCGAGGGCCCATTACATCACCCTCACTCCCCTCGCTCCAGCTACCCCTGGCTCCATTTTGGCTAATGACATTTATGTAAACACAGCTGCCTTGTTGACATTAAAGCCCCGTGCTCTTTTGAACCTCCCTGAAAGAAGCCGCTATCACAGCACACGGCATCCTCCAAACACAAAAGCGGGGAGCGCTAGCGTATCCGCTCGAGCCGCAGGTGCCGCACTTCACGCCGACCATGTTTCAGAACAGCGGCACGCAAACACAAACAGGGCCGCAAGCTAACGGCAATCAACATCTGACATAGGGAACGGGATGTAGCGGAGAGATTCGGCTTTAAAGAGAGGCCTGTTGAGATACTCAGCGAAAGCATCCTGTTTGGTGCAATTCTGCAATTTCAGAAGTGGGCCTCAATTGGATTGGTATAAAAACTTTTGACAACAGGCGTTGTCACAAAGCAGCTTCAGAAAAATTCAGACATAGATTTACACTTGATATTCATCCTTATGCACATCCTCTCTAAGTTTTCTGTTCTGAGATGCTGTTTTGCTCACCACAGATGGAAAGAGAGAGACTATTATCTGCCATCCTGGAGCAGTCTAGCCATTCATTCTCCTTTCAACTCTTTCATCAACAAAATGTTTTCAACCTCAGCATGTACCACTCACACGACATTTCTTTCATTTCTTCACACCACAATCACAGGAAATCAGCCATTTCTGAACGACTCCAACCAGCCCATCTGGCACTAACCACCATGCCGCGGTCTAAGTCACTCAGATCACATTTTTTCCTATTCTGTTTGGCTGTCTGATGTTAACATTATCTAAATTTTAACATTATCTTGACCTCTAGTGTAAAGCCTTTAATAATAAATTGAAATTCACGTCACACTGTCCAAACCCGAGAGCTTAGCTCGATTAAAAAAAAAAAAAAGTCCATCTGTGACTAAAGCCTATAGTGATAAATCTTGATAACAGCTCCTTCACAGCTTCATCTGGTAAATTGTACCCCAGCATACCATCTAGACATGGTAGATGTGGATAGTCTTTCCTTTTTTTCCCCCCACCGAGGCCATGCTGGTATTAGCACGCACGCATTGCAGCAAGCCGCCACTGCAGCCATGACTAATGTGGCTCTGCAGCGAGAGGAGTGAGAAAGACATACGGTGAAGCGCGTTGATGGTCTGCTTCACGTAATCAGATGGAGGCTTGTGACTGATTTGTCCATTTGGACACGTTTTGTCCTTCTAGCCTTCATCCTGTTTTTCTTTTCTCATTTTCCCCTCCAATCTTGCTACTGTTACACATTACAGTCACATCGTAGGTAATGGTTTATCCATCCAGCTTTCGTTTGGAGTGAAAAACTAGGGCAGGCTTGAGAATGGAGTCGTGCTGCTTTTCATGTTCAAGTGTGTGAGTGAGTGTGTGTGTGAGAGAGGTTTTAATATTCAGAATTAAATGCTGTTACACTGTGTAACACTTGTTCACCCTGATATACACATCATCATTTTAAAGCGTGTGTTGGGATATACATTATTTAATACCATATTCTCCAGTAGGCTTTATACTGTGTTTTTTTCCTTCAAACATTAAACTTTTAATAGATGTGCCACATATCATCTTCTCATTAAAAATATAAATGTTTGATACACTCACATTCATGCAAAATCCCAAACAGCCAAATGTGTGCCAGCAGGGCAATGCAAACATCTTTCAGATACAGGCCAATAGTTGAAATCAGTGTTCTCATCAGCAGAAGAAAAGATCTCAGTGACGTTGACTTGGGCAGAGTTGCTGGTGCCAGATGGGCTGGTTTAAGTATTTCAGAAATCGCTGATATCCTGCCATGTTCATGCACAACAATCACTAGAGTTTCACAGGATGGTTTGGGAAAACAAACAAACAAACAAACAAAAAAAAACATAGTTGCAAATCAATGATGATCGGGACGAAGCACCTGCACCATTGCCACCCAGGTGCACCAGAAAGACAGTCGGGACAGTGGAGAAATTCTATTCAATTCAATTTTATTTATATAGCTCTTTTAACAATTGTCATTGTCTCTTCACAAAATCAAAAGAAAATTATGGAAATGTGTATGAGCAAGTAAAAATGTATATAGATCATAACGATCAGATTGTCCCTGATGAGCAAGCCGAGGACCTTGGGGAAGGAAAAACTCGCTGAGATTGAATAGAAGAAACCTAGAGAGGAACCAGACTTAACAGGGAACCCATCCTCATTTGGGTGAAACAGATAGCAGGAATTTTATGCTGACATACTGTGTTAGGCAGCTGGAAGTTCAATATAACAGAAGATGTCTAAGTTAACATGGAGTTCAGTTCAGTTCAACATGAGGATGAGTCAGACAGGTGCAAAGGGCAGATGGGATCTGGATCACTGGGGGCTCAGGAGCAGCATGTGAAATACCAATACTATTATGGCATAATATATAATTATATAATTATATATAAAACTAAGGAGGTTATTAGCCATTTTCGCCATCATTTTAAGGCCTTTCTATGGCTGAACCATTTGAGAAATCAAAAATCCCTTCACAATTTTGTATCATCAATGTCTTGGTTGCGATCCTATAAATCCCTTAGGTGGGGTATATCAAATTCTGTTGGGCACGTTTTGTAAACAACCAAAAATAACTGACTTCTGGTTAAGTAGAGCTCATGACATGCAGCATAAAAGTTGTTCAACTCAATGAAATTTAAATGTGTACCGGGATTTACAAGTATACATGCAAGTGTTTATGAGCTATGCAGTAAAGCCTTGTGAAGTTTGAATACTCCTCGTGAAAGGAGCGGTTACTCTTGAATTTCCTTTTGAGATTTAGTGCGCTTGCCTGTAGTTGTGCCTTTGATTGCGCTTCGTTGGCCTTTAATCGTGCCTTTAATTGTGCTTCCTCCATTTCTAACGCCTGGGGTTGGCCTAAGGTTGCTGCTTCAGCCAACAAGGGGCTGGTTTTAAGCATCTTGCCACGCTGAACTCGGACAGTTGGTGCAACTCTTGTAGCCAGGTTTTCCATTTGGTAGTTTGTTTCAGGGGTGCTACACGAGAGTTCCCCATCATGAATGCAATTTTTGAGTGATTCCACTGCTGAATAGCCTCACGCTTTAAGTTCCTGTGCTACACCCAGGGCTCAGCCGCTCAGGCATCCTATTCACAGCAGATTCCAACCTGTATGTTTTTTTTGCACATGTTAAGATCCCACAAAGCCCTGGGTGCTGGAAAAATAAATACTTAGAAAAACATGAGGGTACTGGAAATAATCTTTGCTTAAATTAAAGTAGATTTCCCCCAAATTTGATCTCATATAAGTAGATACCCTCCCATAGCCTTTTGTTTGGCTCCACCCACCTCGACTGGACACACTATGATGTTATGGTGCGTGGGCCTTAAAAAAACTAACCACCCAAGGCAATTCCATGGGTGGAAACTTGTTCAAACTAACTACTCTTTACAACTGTGATGTGCAGAAAAGCGTCTCAGGAACAAGCAACATATTTAACCTTGGGTAGATTGGCTTAAACAGCAAAGACCATGGGATTTTCCAATACACAGTCAAACTCGTGTTTGATCCACGAGGCAGTCTAAATTGTCTTATGACTATGAATTGATTCATAATAAACATTTAGAAACAGCTGAAGTCACTGATCTTATTAACTAATGGGTGATTGTTGCATCTTCTGTGATTTATCAGTCCTGGGCTCATCAAGGCAGTACATTGGGAATCATTGGGAATCAACAGATACCAATCCCGACAGAAAAATGAAAAAAAAAAAAAGTGATAAATATGTGTTAGTTAATCCATGTGTAGCTTCCAGAAGAAAAGCAAAAATCAACAAACAAACTTTCCTGGAATGCACTGATCGGCTAATTAGATCTCATTTATAGCTTTCTTAAATGCAGAGTCAATACAAAAGAGTCACTTGGCACTGGATGGTTATCATATACAAGGCTCAGCGTAATATAAAGTATGAAACGAGCAAGGACAAGGGCTCCCTGTAATATGTCAGTATAAAGGGAAAGCATTGTGAAATTAGAGGTATAAGTGTATTAATAGAGGAGGCATTACTGATAATTGTGTATTTTAAAAAAAACTGTTTATTTTAATAGAAACCAACATTGTTGTTGTTTTTTTAAGCCTATTATGTCTTAAAATAAAATTATTAAAATGGTAAAAAATATATATATTTGTTTCAGGTAGTGTAGGAATCCATTAAATATCACAAATCGTGACAATATAATATAACATAAATTCATTGTGTATAAATATTACAGATAAAAATAAAATTCAACCCAATGGTTTAGGAAGACAAAAATAAATAAATAAATGATACGGGAGAATCAGAAGCCAACAAATGATTTGTGTGAACAAAATGTAACCGAATGCTATATGAGGACTAAAATCAAAGATATTGTTTGTAAGGACAAAAATTGTCAAAATTATTTATGAGGACCATAATTATTTATCAAAATTATTTATGAGGACCCTCCATAATAAATTAATTTAAATGGTTTATGAGCATCAGAATCAGCTAAATAGCTTTTGGGGGCCAAAAATCAGTTAAATAGCTTGTGAGGACCAAAATCAACTAAGAGATTTATGAACGAATAAACCTACTAAGTGATTTGTGAGGACAAAAGCTGACCAAATGATTTGTGTGGAACAAAAAGCAACTAAATGATTTATGGGGATTGTCTTCACAATCACATGGTCCTTACAAAAATAAGCAATCCATTTAAATATTTGTATTTCCTGTACAGTAAGTGTATTATTTCACTCCAAACTTGGAATATTTATGAAATATCATGAAATATTATGGAATATTCCCCAAGTCAACATTAAGTTACAGTGCCAGAACTTCCTGAAGGTAATGGGAAAATACAATTTATCACCACCACCTATTTATCACCCTATTTTTAGTGATATTGAGTAATTTATGTAATTTGAATGTACAACACTGTTAAACATATGATGAATGAAAAACGTCAGCAATGAGTGTGTTAAACATACATTAATAATTATATTCTTGAAACGTAGCCGTTATTTAATTACTGCTCAAAACAACCATTTTCTTTTTAAAAATAGTTTTCTTAAATATATATTTTTTTATCTAAATAGCACAGCAGTAATCAAATCATCTAGTTCATTCATGTTAATCTCAATGTAAATAGCAACAAATACAAAAACATGGGAAATTGGCCCAACTTGCCTCCTCAGGCATGTGGCTGGTCGTATTTTTTATTTTCATCTGCCATCCAGTTTAGGCACGTTCCCTATTCAGAGCACTTCAAACCTATTTCAGCACAACACCAGTATTTGAGCACAGCACATTAATCTTCCAAATCAGGCAAATCAGACAAGCCGTGTCAAGTATGGGGATTTACAAGCAGATTTTTTTCTTCTTTTGCTCACAGCATAAATAAAACTGCTTAACAATGTGGCTTATAAGGAGATTTACAGGAGAATGGATTGTAGTTAAGCACCGTGATGATTCGAATCAGTCCACTCTGGAAATGAATACCTATGGCAGAGAGAATTTCAACCCTCAGGTTCTCATCAACATTACAAACATAGATTTCATTGACTCTCATCATCTCCTTTGATGGTATTCATCATTATCACACTAGATCACTGTTAAATGGGCAGCGCAATGCCATGAAACAGTTCTAATCATTACTATAGTAACAGCCAAAGGGGTTTGCTGAGCAGTTGTTCCAAAGAAACTGTCAATAAACTGAAGTTTTATGGAAGGAGTCCCCAGTGTCAGGGCTGTAAACTGAATTTGATCTGATATTGAAAAACAGAGAAATATTATTGTACCATGAGTTTTTTCTTTCGATAACGTAGATATAAAAAAAGATAAGTCCTAAGAATTCCAATAGCGTTACAAATTTTTTTTTTTGCAACAGGATACAAGTGGCAGCTACAATACATTTGGAAATGATGTTTTGATTTGACAGCGACATAAGCAATTTATAGTGTAAGTATTTATCTATTTATTTATTTTGTACAGTACAGCATTAAAGCAGAATGTAGTCACAGCTCTGCTGTTCTTTTGCCTTAGATGTTTTACTCCACTGCTTAGTTGGATACGGATGGCATGATGGCAACAATCGACTTGTAAGGACATGGGAAAGAGTGTGTGGAGGAGGTGGGAGTGACGGTGCACACTGCTGATTGGACGTTTTGTGTGAATGGTTAGATGGGGTTTTGTGAACTCGCGCACACAGCCGATCAGATAACAGAGAGAGCGACTGTGAAAGCGGATCCTATCATCAGACTCCACTCCATCACACTGTAGTGCCTCTTGCACAGAAACAACCCTCTGTTCCATAGAAAAAGGATTGGAATAGAACACACACACACACACACACACACACACACACACACACAGAAATGTCTCATACATTTCATGTGTAATTTTCCATGTGATTAGGTGAGTAATATGCAATAATTTTTTTTTTATATGATAGAAAAATTAATTGTGTGTAAAAATCACATATAAAAATAAGTGATTTGTGAGGACAAGAATGACCAAAAAAGATTTATTCAATGTGATTGTGGGGACCAAAATTGACTAAATACATTTTGAGAACCAAAATGATCTAATGGTTTGTAAGGACCAAAATCAAACATAATTTGTGTTACACACACACACACACACACACACACACACACACTTATCACGCTATGATGAGGTGTCTAATAGAATAAGGGTATTTGAAAAATGAAGGACAAAACCGTACATGCTTTCATGTGCTGTGAATATTAAGTTGTTACACCAATTTCCTGCTAATACTGTATTTTGTACGTGAATAGGAGTATGTTTGAGAAAGTTAATTTGAAGACATAATTCTCCCTGTAAATATTTACAGCAATGAATAAAGATATCTACCAGCCCTACAATATCCATCATATAATGATATATAATTATTTTATTGCTACACCAATAAACAGGAAAATAACTAAAATACCAGTGTCAAGTTGTATTCATTTTGTGTGTATGTTTGTGTTTGCATTATGATAATATAAATATGGCCTGAATAGTAAGGGGTTTGATGTATCCAGGGGACTAAGAAATATGTAAGTATAAAATGAAGTGGAACACCTGAACATGCCGTGCTCCATCCATCACAGCGGACATGTCCACTGTGTCCCCCACTGTATTAACAGCTGGCACCTGGACGAAACTTGGCGCCTGCCAATCCTCCACTCTGTCATTCCCGCTCTGATAGCTGCCCTGATTGATGAACTGAATTAGTCGAAGTAGGACAACAGACACACAGGGTAGAGGAAGTGGAGCAAGATTCACATGCTAATATGAGCTCTGCAGGCCGTCACCAGACAGATGACAAGTGTCTTCATAGTCTTGGGCCACCATGAGTGCTCCAACAGCTGCAGTGCTCCTTGGCAAAAGTTCTACAAGTCTCTGGAACTGAATTGGAGCAAATTAAAAAAAAATATCCTAAAATATATTCCATCAGTTTTAAGTGGAGTCCAAAATCTCAGACCAAGATCTCCCACTAGTGGTTATCTGGGTGGAGATCGGGTCATTTCAAAGGCCATAGTAGATGATTTGCATCATTACCCTGCAAATGGGGGCAGGTCTTTGTGGAAGAGACCACTCCTCATCAGGATAGGAAACAATTTGCCACTGAAAGATTGGAAACTTCCATGTGGTCTTGAACTAGAATTCTGTATTTTCCCCACCAAGATCCAGGTTTCCAACCAAGGAAGATTGCATCAGGAAGGGCATTCTACAATACAAGAGGTGTTCATGTTAAAATGGGACTTGTGATTAAATTTCTGGTAAATGAAGGCGTAAAACCAATTGACATTTACAGAAGACTTCCAGCACAGTGTGGTGATGAACTGCTGAGCTGCAGTAAAACATTTGAATGGTATGTCTGAGAACGACAATGTTGGCTCACTGGTGGACCACTACAGTCGTTTCTCTGAACATTCAGCAAATGGAATGATTGATCCTTAAAAAAATCGGCAACTAGTGGAAGAGGCACATCTATTTGAGGGAACTGTACACATAATCATTCACAAATGCCACTCGCACATTACAGGACCATCTCCTGTACAGTCCTGACCTCCCTTCAAGTGATTTCCACATGTCTGAGCCATTAAAGGAGTTCCTGGGAGGCCAGCATTTCATAAATAAAGCAGGCAGTCTAATCATGGCTTTGACGTTTTGAGAAAACTTTCTGCCTTGATGGTATCCAAGCACTAGTGAAATGCTGGCATAGATGCAACAATGCAGCAGAGGATTATACTATATAAAGAAATAAAACTAGGATATAGCTTTAGCTCTTAATCTGGACAATTAAAAGTCCCACATTGAGTTGAACATCACTTTCAATGCTTTGTCAAAAAAAATTAAAGTTACAGAATTTAAATCAGCCGTGACATGTTTGGTGCCTAGCAGTCACTTCTTTTGCACTGATGCAAAGTGCATTCAGAGTATTGTACCTTACAAAGCTAACATTAGACCTGTACAGTATATATATATATATATATATATATATATATAATAGTACAGGGTTATTTGACTCCGCGAGTCAAGTGCACTTCGGCGCCGGTGCCTGTTCCATCTTTTGGCTATTCATCTGTCTGTTTGAAAGTGAGCGTGTGGGCGTGTAGGAGTTGAACAAGTCAAGATGCCTGTTAAGCTATGTGCTGGTTTTCAGGAGATAAGCTCGATGTTCAATGCGGTAATTGTTACTTCCTCATGAAGCGCGCTGGTGAATAATTCGCTAGCTGTGTGTCACAGCCGATGAGTAACATCACGATTTAAATCACCCTAAATATCTTTAAACGGCATGGATGATGTTTTAATATTCCGAATTGTAATATTACAGTTTGTGCGTCTATGCACATGTGTGTGTTTAAAAGATCAGAAGGCGTCTGGAATCCATTATGTGTGTGTGAGAGTAAGACAGATCGTCGTTGTCTAATTCCCGTTCGTTGCCTGGCTGGAAAGTATATCTGGTTATTAATTACACGGGCTGCCTAAATCACACAAGACACAGAATAGCTCTTTCAGTGTGTGCCATGTGTGTCTTGGCGCTGAGACTGTGTCTTTGTTTTCGAGGCAGGGCGAAGTTTCAGGGTCTCATTAGGACAAAACCCGATCTTCCATCACGCCTGACGAGCGTGTCTTTGGCTAATAGGGCTGAAAATGTTCTCATTAGTCCTGCAGCACAGCTACGCCTCGACACGGCCCGACCAGATATCACGCGAAATCCACAGGAATTTTAACAAGCCGGAGGATTTTTCTTGGACATCCTATGTGCGAAGTTGTAAGAAATGGTTCAGTCACAGTAAAACCCCACCCCTTCCCGCAGGATACGACGGTGTGATGACTGCTGCAAAGTTTCGCGATTATACAGGTAAAAAAAAAAAAAAATTGGTTTTGTAAGAAAAATTAGAATTATTTTTGGAAGAGGACCCCTTCTCGGATCTCACAGTATATTATATTTTATATGACATTTTATAAGGCAGATTGACAGACACCGCAGAAAATGTTGGAGAGTGTGTGTTTTCACTTCTGTCTTGTATTCCGGACTTTTTCCTTTTCCCATAGGCCCAGCTTGCAGATGGTACAAGCTCCATTATTTACAGTTCAGGATTTGTGAGACTGGGGCAATAAAAAGCAATAAATCTCCCGGCATGCCGTCTCTACATGATCCCTCCTCGGCGCAACTTTTTACGGGAACTGTTGTCTCATCCTGCACAGGAAAATATTTTCATTCCTGAGACGAGAAGAAGACGCCGCGTCCGGTCCGAGGATCATTTGCCACCCGAGGCTGAAACGCAGCACGCAAACACACACACGCTCACGCACAGATGCACACAAAGAGTCGCTTGACCGGTTGTGGACTTCGGCTGAGCGGACATGAGGGACTTGTGTTCTTATTTCTTCCCTGTATAAGGAGAACACATTAGTACCAAACTCATACACTAACACACACGCAGACACACACACGTACACCCACAAGCTCACATTATTTGATAAAATGTGTAAGTCGATCAGACAAATCATAAAAGTCCACTGCTGTTGTGAACCCGTGCACGTCCATGTTATCACACAGATTTTGTCAGATTTTTCCCTAGCTCAAACCTGAAAGCGACCTAAATGACAGCAGGGAGTTGAATCTGACACTCACCCAAAATGCGGTGCTCTCACCAGAAGGCTGTATGAGCAGAAGCTGCCCACAGCGGGGAGGTGAATGAGGAAAGCTCGGTTCCCCTCAGAGGCCGGGGAAGAACCTCCAAGTCAGGTCTAATCTTCCTCCTTTGGGCTCTGCCTGCTGAGGACAGACACACGCTCATTACAGTCCTATTACACCAGGTTGTGTTACATCTGTCCTAAGGCTATATGTCTGCTTCCCTCTTATGAACACACACACACACAATCCATTTCTCTCTGCAATATTAAACATATAAACACTCACACATTACCACACACACATACAAATAACACACACAAGAATTCACAAACACAGCCATATAAATACACATAGACACATGCACAAACATATGTCTCCCTGCCATATTTAATTCCTAACACACACACACACACACACACACACACACACACACACACACACACACAGGTCACGCCACTTTCAAGGGTATTTCCAGATACACAGGCCACACCTTCTCATTGACCCTGACAGGAACATGGTTCCTTGTCTCCTTCAAAAGGTTATTTATAGATACAAAGGCCACGCCTCCTTTAATAAAATCAACAAGAACATAGGTAACATTTCTTTCCGGGATTTTCAAAGATGCAGTTACTGGGATGAATAATAATAGAAGCCACACCTCTTTTATTGAGATCAATAGTAATAGAAGCCACACCTCTTTTATTGAGATCAATAGTAATAGAAGCCACACCCCTTTTACACTCGACGAATAGTAAAAGAAAACACACCTCTTTTAATGAGACCAATAGTAATAGAAGCCACACCCCTTTTACACTGGATGAATAGTAAAAGAAAACACACCTCTTTTAATGAGACCAATAGTAATAGAAGCCACACCCCTTTTACTGAGAGCAATAGTAATAGAAGCCACACCTCTTTTACCAGGACCAATAGTAATAGAAGCCACACCCCTTTTACTGGGACCAATAGTAATAGAAGCCACACCTCTTTTACTGGGACCAATAGTAGTAGAAGCCACACCCCTTTTACTGTGACCAATACTAATAGAAGCCACACCCCTTTTACACTGGACGAATAGTAAAAGAAAACACACCTCTTTTATTGAGATCAATAGTAATAGAAGCCACACCCCTTTTACACTGGATGAATAGTAAAAGAAAACACACCCCTTTTAATGAGACCAATAGTAATAGAAGCCATACCTCTTTTACCAGGACCAATAGTAATAGAAGCCACACCCCTTTTACTGGGACCAATAGTAATAGAAGCCATACCTCTTTTACTGGGACCAATACTAATAGAAGCCACACCCCTTTTACACTGGACGAATAGTAAAAGAAAACACACCTCTTTTAATGAGACCAATAGTAATAGAAGCCACACCCCTTTTACAGGGACCAATAGTAATAGAAGACATGCCTCATTTACTGGGATGAATAATTACAGAACACACGTCTCTTTTACTGAGACCAACAATAAAAGAACCACACATTTTTTACTGGGACAGATAGTAATAGAGGAAACATCTTGTATACTAAGGCCAATGCTAAAAGAACCTGCACCTATTTTACTGAGGTAAAGCTTTAAAAAAAATAATATATATATATACACTTAAAGAAAATTATTTCTTCAAAACTACATTAAACTTTTTATTTTTAATCATAGCATACCGACACATTACAGTGGCAGGAAAAGCAATACACAACAATGGTGGTAATTTTTCAGTTTTAACTTTCCCTGCAGTCATTACTGAAACCAGTACACTGATTTAAAGCTGTAAATTTTTACCGCCCAGCATATGCTGTACACCGTAGTCTATTTTCCTTTACACCTCAACACCTTTTATTTTCTCTCGAAGGTGATTTCAGGGACAGTATGAAAGATGCATGAGGAAGAGAAAGGTCAACACTGGAAATAATACAATAAAAGCCTTTTGTCACAAAGAGAAAGAACGCTGATATCTATTCTGTAACTTTTTTTTGTCCAGCCTGAACTTTTTTTTTTATTTTCTGTTTGTACCTGAAGATGCTGCAGGTTCTCCTTTTTAATTAAAAGAGCCTCGTGGAGATGAAGAAGCATCCGGATTAGATCGGATTAGCCAAAAGAATGTCAGAATGTTTGATTCAGAGCCTGAGGTTCTATGTATGTTTGGCAGTGTTTTAGTGTATATGCTAAGGCATATAGATAAATTTGATTTAGCTGTACTGGTTGCGGAAGCGGATCCAAATCCAGAAAATCATGCTGTCAAATCCACCTCAGGCGAATGGACTGAATTAGCCTGTTTTATTTCATATTAGCTTTCACGTTAATATAACTTGAGGACACAGCTCTGGATCCAGGACATGTGGGTGGTACAAATTAAAAAAAAAAAAAAAAAACCACCATATGTGATTCAATATGGTCTGGAAAAAATTAGACGAAGGTCAAAGGTATTGGAAATAGTGCTAATATTTAAAAAACAGAGAATCCAGAACCAAACAGAACCAGAATGCCAACTCTCTATGCATTATCTCCTCTGGGTTTTGGAGGTGTCTTGCAAGCAAATCTATACTCTTATTTATTAAAAATATGTATAGGGTACATTCAATGTTTAATCATGCTTAGTGGTTAATGCTGTCACCTCCAGGGATAGGGGTTCTAATCTTGTTTCTTGTCTATGTGCATGGAGTTTGTATGTTCTGTCTGTGATCGATGGGTTTCTCCCACAGTCCAAAGACAGGCATCGTAGATTCAGTGATGTTTTCAAATTGCCCAGAGTGTATGACTGGGTGCGTAAGTTTGTGTATGCTTGAGGGTAGTCAAAGGTCATGGCCCTAAGCAATGTAACTTTTGATATAGCAAAGAAATCATAGGGTATTGCAGGCAACCATCGATAATTAGTGTCAGCTTGAATGGCTGGATGGATGGATGGATGGAGGATTGAATTGTACTGCCACTATAATGTTGGAGTGGTTAAATGTGTCCGTAGGAGAGGGTGGGATTAAGTAAACCTTTCTGTGAGAGTGGATGCACAGTGATATGCATGATTGGTCTAACATTCTGTTAGAGTGAATATGATTAAACCTACTGTAGTGGTTAAACTTTCCACTGAAGCAGGCAGATTGGTCAAAATGTATGCAGGAGGAACCAAGATTGGACAAATCTTTATAAGGAACTAGGTGGGTTGGCCAAAATGTCTGCAGGGGTAGATGAGATTGGAAATAGGACTGAAAGGGATTGGTCAACCATTCTGCAGAAGTGGATGGGATTGATCAAACCTTTGTGAGGGGTAAACGGAATTCATCAAACGTTGTTTGTAAGTGGATTGGACTGGTCAAGCTTTCTATGGAAGAGCAACTTACATAAGGGATGGGATTGGTCAAACTTTATTCAGGAGGGGAAAAGATTTCCCTGGACACTAGGTGGGATAGGCCAAACTTTCCAGAGAATTGTGTGGGATTTTGTCTGACTTTCTTTGTGAGTGGATGGTGTTGATCAAGCTTTCTGCAAGAGTGGACAGGAGTTTTCAGGTTTTCTGCGGCAATGGACACGATCTGTTTTGAATTTGGTCAAACCATCTGCTGGATTGAGCAGGACATTCTGGGGAAAGGGAAAACTTTCAAAAGGTTTCATGTCAAAACATTCTACAGAAGCATTTGGCAAATACATTTTGATAAAACAGACCATTTCTCTTGACCAGGACTATCCAATAAGGGGCCTGTGACCCAATCCATAATTTAAAATTTAACTTAAAAGGGCCAATATAAATGTAATGAGTCAGATATTTAAATCCATATATTATAAATGACACATATGACACAAGCAACAGCAGATTTTTAATTGTTATGCAAATTGCCCAATACTGTAGATCTGTGTGATTTCTGACAGAGAAATGAGGACGATAGCTCCCATTGCGTTGGTGTGATAGTCAGGAACAAGTGACTGTGCATCTCTGCGTGTGATCCGGCATCGACCTTACCCATTTCTCGCCCTCTCTTGTTCCCACCATTTCCCTCTTGCTCCCTCTCGTTCCTTCTTTCGTCTCTGTGCTGTCCATCTGTAGGCCGTGGTAACTCGAAGCCCGGCCAGGCAATCTGCTCTTGCTGCTCAGTTCTGGTGCAGATCATTTGTTGGCGAACACCTGATACGTTCGTGTCGAAGGCTTTCCAGGCCAAATGGCCACAGACCACCTATTCTGCAGATCTCGAATACCGAGCAACTGAACGCCATCCAAGAGCGTGCTCCCGCTAATTCGGCCCATCTGCTTTTTTTCGGGGTTAAGAATCCACCCGCTGGCAGCAGCCACAAGCTGGGTTGAAAATGTGTGTTTGCCTTGAAGTGAGTGCTTCCTGAGTAGGAATTTCTGGTTCAACCAGAAGGTCTGATTGGACTATTGAGCTTGGGCTTCACTTGCATCTTAAATAGATGCCTTCATTTCCCTTTATGGGGAAATTAAGGCAGCTTAAATAGGTTTATCTTATATGAATGTCTTTTCCTCAAACCTGGCCACACTGAATGATCAAGAAGTATGATTAGCATAAACACAGTGGGGCAAAAAAGTATTTAGTCAGTATTCAGGTTGTGGACAGGTGTCTTTTATACTGATAACAGTCGCCATTAATACAGGTGATGAGTGGAGGACAGAGGAGCCTCTTAAAGAAGAAGTTACAGGTCTGTGAGAGCCAGAAATCTTGCTAGTTTGTAGGTGGCCAAATACTTATTTTCCACAATAATTTGCAAATAAATTCTTTAAAAATCCTACAATGTTATTATTTTGATGTCTACCTGTGATTCTTCTTCTTTGTCTTTCGCTAACCCACAGCGAATCATCTGCCTCCATCTAACCCTATCCTCTGCATCCTCTTCTCTCACACCAACTAACTTCATGTCCTC
>JAQMYL010000012.1:34066204-34080790 GCA_030014365.1 Clarias pachynema
ACGGGGAGAACATGCAAACTCCATGCACACAGAGACGGGAATCGAGCCTGGCTGGGGAATCGAACCCAGACCCTGGAAATGCAAGGCGACAGTGCTAACCACTACACCACCGTGCCGCCTCCTTCAGTAATTTGTCACTGGTTATTGTGGAAAAAATGGTGATTATGGGAACAGTGGGAACACCATTATTTTCAGTGAAAAATCCCTGATCACTGTTATTCCCAACGACTAATCTGATCACATTTCTTAATTATTCGTAATGACTGATTACCATGATCTCAAATGGGCAATTGCTGATCACCACTGTTACCAATGACCAGTAACGGACCAATCGATATTTTTCACAAATACCAATGATCAACCATCGTTGCCTATATGTACAGTACTGTAGTAATTGTGATCAGTGATGAGATGTTAGGAATAACAGTGATCAGAGGTACAGTACAGTATATCATTAAAAACATTAGTGCTCACTGATTGGTCATGAGGAACAATAATGATTTGGCGTTGGAAATGGAAGTGTTTAGTGAATAGTCATTGGGAATAATTGTAATAATTGGTTAATTGGTGATTATTGATTGATCACTACCCTGTCCAGGGTGTACCCCGCCTCGTGCCCGAAGCTTCCTGGGATAGGCTCCAGGCCCCCCGCGACCCTGAATACAGGATAAAGTGGTATAGAAGAAGATGATTGATCACTGTGAACAATGGTGATTAGTCGATTATTGGATAATGTAATTACGCAACTGTAAAAAAGAAAGAAATAAAAAAAACCTTCCCAACAGTGTTTGACTGATGGTACTTAATTAGTAGCCTACTGTAGTAATCCAGTGTAAGGAGACTCTCGCTCTGAATAAGAGCCTCTGCCAAATACCTAAATGTAAATGTATAATGTCATTGGAAATAGTAGATAATTGACAATGGGGAACAATCATGATTAGGGATTGGTCACTAAAAATAATGGTAAATGCTCTTTGGAAACAGTGGTGATCAGTGATTGGCTGTGATATGACTGTTTTTCTTCAGAATTTAACCAGAACATGCCTTGCATCTGTCCTTCTGAAGTGTTATAAATTATTAGCATGGAAACATACCTCCTTCCTCCCTCTTTTTCTGTCCAGCTGGCATGAGGTGTGATTGCATGGCACGGGACAGCACGTTTGAACTTTTGTGCCCGTGTGGAAAGCCCAGTTGGAAGAGCGATCGCTGGGAGCATCCAAAGATCTGCGTGGACCGAGTTCAAAAACAGAGGTCATGACACGACTTCCAAACACTCGGCCGTGTTCTGTATGTGTGTGTGTGCGTGTGTGTAGCAGTGAGAATGAATGGGACTGTAGTGACATCTCCTGTTACAGACACATGTAAATCTGTCAGAGCTTCTCAAGCCTAATTCGTAAATGAATACATTGATCAGTGTCAGAGAAAGGTGTAACAGTCCATCCAGTAACTTCACTGCAGCAATCAGGGTTCAGGTTTCAATACAGTACATTAAAAGGAGATGGCATTTTATTGTGCTTATGGGATTCACCGAATGGTCATCAGCTGTGCCAGGAATATATACGAGATTCCTGGTTGGTCGCTCTTACACCACAGATTTAGGAGAGTATTTACTTATGCAAGTAAGCTAAATATACTGTACTACAGACAGTAACATCAAAGCGACAAGTAATAGAATAGCTTCAAACCTTTTTTTTTTTTAAGACTGTATGATATGACAAAAAGTAATAACGATAATAATACCAGCGCAGTTCCTTTACTGTCACTCGCTCAGCTCTGTAGCGCATTGTATTCCGCCTCACTTGGAATCAAATGAAAGATGAAAAATGAAGATTTTAAAGAAGAACCTGGTTAGACGCATGCATATATTCAGCAGACTAGGGATATAATGCGACGACACCCTCTGCACCTCTAGTCTCAATCTGATGCCGTGTGAATATGTAGTTGCATTCGGTGCTCGCGGTCGACATAATGTGGGAACAGTTTGCATGCAGCCATGCGAACATGACAATCCATTATTCGCCACTGTTCAGAGGTTGCATCGGAAAATCTTACTAGCCGCTCGCTTCTCCTCTTGGCGTTCGCAGCGAGGGAATAAATCAAAAAGAGGAATGGCGACAGATGTAGGCCGCAGGGCCGAATTAAAGGCCGTGCACGGCCTCCGTATTTGTGTTTGTAATTACGGCAATTGTCACGCGCCGTTATTAAAGTCCAAATTTTTTTGCTGCGTCGCAGGCCTGCCGTCGACAGGCAGAAACCGCGGCATGATTAAATGCACATTAGAGGCGAGCTGCGCAGCATGTACTCTAGGTGAGGGAGCTCAGCAACTGTCGGCTCGCATTCGCGATGCTCCTGGGTATCGGTGCATGAACGTATGCGCGCGCTTCTTGTTCTTTCCTTTCATCCTCGCCTCTTTTCTCATTCACGTTTGTTTCTGTCTGTCTTTCTTCATCTATCCTCTCATTGTATCTCCAATCATCTCTCATTATCGTCTCTGTCCTGCGCTAAATGAGATTTGAGCGCCGATGTGGTGTCGCCAGACACGTCGCATGTTTCAAAGTCAATTTGGCCGGGATGTTTGCACACACACACACACACACACGCACGCACGCACGCACGCACGACCTGGGAGAAAGCCTGAAGCAGGAGGTAGAACTGAGGCCTGATTTGCTTTAAAACCCTTTTAAAGATTTCTCTGCATTGAATAAAGCTTTGAATGGCTAATGTAGGATCCAATTTCGCTACTTCAGCTCTAATCTGGTTGTCAAGGTAGGATGTGGAGGCAGGGTTTCAAACATCTTCCTCTTTTTTTTCATGTTGTTCTTCTGACACTGTGAAGGTCCAGCTATATGACCTAAAAGTCACTGCTTATGAATGTGAATACAATTACTGAGCTTTAACCTTTTAATGCCGCGGCACAGCGGTATAGTCGCCTTGCACCTCCAGGGTCCAGGTTCGATTCCCGGCCAGGCTCGATTGTGTGCATGGAGTTTGCATGTTCTCCTCATGCTTGGTGGGTTTCCTCTGGGTACTCCAGTTTCCTCCCACTGTCCAAAGACATGCAGGTTAGGCTAATTGGGGTTCACAAGTTGCCCGTAGTGTGTGAATGAGAGTGTGTTTATACGTGTGTGCCCTGTGATGGATTGGCACCCTGTCCAGGGTGTACCTCGCCTCATGCCCTAAGCCTCCTGGGATACTGTAGGCTCCAGGTCCCCGCGACCCTGAATACAGGATAGAGCAGTACAGAAGATGAGTGAGTGAACCTTTTAATGCTAAACTATTATGTATTCATTTATTTATATAAGTAAGCAATTCAAAGTGGTCATTTTTAGCTCGTCCTCCATCAGTGCCTCCTATCATAACGTCATTCACCTTTAGACATTCTGTGTTTTTGCCATTGTTGTCAAATTAAAAATCTATTAACTTTCGTAAAACCTTAGCTAATGTCTCTAGCCCTGTAGCTAGCACCTGGTCCGATGAGCTTCCTCTGGCTAAATACTCCAAACCCCCCAAGTCCCCATCCAAACCACAGTCCTCAGTAGTTCACCATCCTTTCCTTACGCCACAGGCAAAACTCCACCTCCAAATTAGCAACCCGAGATAAGGCGAGCTTTAGATCTCTCTTTCCTAGTCATTATTTGCGCTCGTTCAGGCACATTACAGATGTAATGCGATGCAGGTGCAAAATACTTGTGGAAGGGAAGTGGCCCACATAGCTGGAAGCCAATCAGTACAACATATTCCTGTGTCTCAAGCCTCATTACAGTGGAATAAATGAAACCGTGGTATCTTGATAGTTTTTGTCCTTTATTTCAAATGAGAAAGGAAAGCTGTCAGAGTCTAGATCTGGTTTCAGAAGTGGGTTTAATGTGATCGTAAATAAGTAAAAAGCACAATGTAATCATCGACTCTTAAAATTCCGTAATTGTTAGGCTAATTGCTGTTGTGTAAACTAATCTCAACACCTCAGGATGTGCTGTCCTAGAGAGCCAATCAATTTCCCAGCGGTAAAAGTAAAATTAACTACAAGGATGGCTCCTGCAAATTTTTTTTCGCTTTTCAATACATTTTGTTGATAGACTCTGTCAACAAGATTTCGTATTTCCTCATTAAAAAATCTTTTAGGCTGAGCTGCGAGCCACAAATGCCCCTCATGTTTTTTTCCATGAGGGGCTGCTTTAGGAGACCAAACCGGTGAACATCTGATAAAGTGAGATCAGGATTATAGGGAGGATGCTTTAACACCTCAAAATAAAGTTTCTGCAGAGTGTCGATAGTGTCTGCAGAAGTGTATAGACGTGCATCGTCATGCGAGATCCCGACACCCTTGGAGAGCAGTCCTTTGGCTTTAAATCTGAAGTTTAGGCTTCAGCTCTTCAATAAGCGTCTCATTATAACGAGCACTGTTGGGTGTTGAACGTTTTTTCCTGATAATGTTCCAATACTGGCCCTTGAGAGTTCCAGAAATCACTGATTAATTTTTCAGTTGACTTTTGAACTTTTTCTCTCTGTGAGATTGAGGATGTTTCTGTTCCATACTCTGCTGTTTACTCTCAGACTCGTAGTGATGAATCCGTGTCTCGTCACCAGTAATGATTCTCCTTAAGGAACTTTCACCTTCCTTAGAGTATCTGTGCAAATCACAAGTGAGGCATCTATTTATGCATGCACCGCAGTTATTAATGAACTGATGTAACATGTTCACACCTGCACAGCAGTTTTCATATAACCAGAGTGCAGCTAATTTTTGACTCACCCCTGTATAAGTAGCTGTGCATCAAGATGCACCACACCACCCTGCTGTTGATTATTTTTTAATAACAGCACACCCTAGTGTGTTTTTTTCCTTTAATTAATTGTCATAGGCGCAACAATTTTCTATCAATACATAGACAATTGATAATAACCTGGCTTTAAATAGTTTACCTGGTTCATTTTCTGAAAATTCTACCACCCCCAACAAGAACCAAGCTACTTCCAGCTTACTGGGGAAATTACTAAATTAAACAGATTTAGTCTAGGTACCTAGAAATTAAAATCCAAATATTCATACATTCCTTCATTTCTCCACACTGATTATCCACGGTCGCAGGAGCTTATCCCAGGAGAATTCGGCCATGAGGCGTGGTATATCCTGGACAGGGTGTTAATCCATCTCAGGGCATGCATACACACATTCATTCACACTATGGGAAATTTGGGAATGGGGAACACCCACTAAGAATGGGGAGAACATACAAACTCCACACTCATACAGACCACAGGCGGCACCTTGAAAGTTCTACATTTCACTTAACCCATACCGTTTCATTTGTTTCACTGTGTTGAGGCTAGAGCTGCAGGAATATGTTTTATTGATTGGTTTCCAGCTATGTGGGCTACTTCCCACTTTCCTTGGGTATTTCTCACCTCCATCACATTTATTCTGTTTTATGCCTGAACGAGCGCAAATAATGATTAGGAAAGATACAATAGTACACTTTTGAAATTAGAAGAATAATGTCAATTTATATATATTTTTTCCATGTGCATGTCTTTATGTTGATTGATAACTCTGAAACTGTGTGTATATTTCTTGGTTACCAGTGTATTATTTCAAATTATGCCCAATTCACTTTTTCACTAAAATTACTACGGTTTCAAATCCATGGCTGGCCATAGCTCTGACACACTCTGATATCATTAACTACAATGAAATATGGTGGTATGGTGGTATAATTAGAGGCAAGAAAACGCGAGGACAAAGACAGCAAAACCATGGATTCTTATAAATACATATGTACAGATTGCTATGGAAACCCCTACGATAACCGACACAATGATTGCTTGTTACTATCATAGTGCTTTGCCGCTACAAGGTCCGGTGCAGCAATGGCAACAACGGATTCATAGCGCAACTTTGTTGAAGCCATAGCTTGTGATAGCTAATTGTAGTATGCCAAAGGTGATCCTGTAGCTCACCGTGGCAACTCATGGATACTACCTTCATAATGACATATCTCTGTCATAGGTCCACGTGAATGTCCATTGTCCTTAATCCAGCTACAGCTGCCTATGATTGACTACAGCGGAACACAAAAGACCTTCAGAAGTAAATGGTGGACTTACAGCAGATGGACAGGTCATAAAAAAAAGTGTCGGTCCGCCACAATATTCTGCAAGTATGCTCAAACAAATGTAGCCTATGATGGCAAGCTAGCAATCACTGTGAGTCACCTGGACACACAACAGCAAACCATGATTTTGTAGCATTTTGCAGCAAAAATCATAAACATGCTATAGAAACTGGGGTTAAGTTTACTTTCACTCACAATAAAAGTTTTGCTATTTATACTTTGTGACATTTTTAAAGTATTTTTAACAAAACCTGATAGAAAAAAAAGTGACATACCACTTGTAGATCATGTTGGATAAAAATGCTTCACACATCAGACTGATGTAAATGGAACATTTTACACCTCCTAAAGTCTCTTTTTTTCCCATTGACATTAATACATTTTATATTTATAGTGTGCTTGCATAAAAATAAAAACACAAAAGACATAAATGAATAAATAATTGTGTTTGTGTTGAGTATTGAAACATCACCATGACACATTGGACACATTGGACACATTTGCTTTATTTATTGATTATGTGTGCTGTATATTATTATGGTCTATTAGAAAGTCCTGCAGGGGATTTTTAGAGGACTATTATAAACTGAAACAGTGATCAAAGATGCTTTAATCAGCATTATGAATTCAATACCACGGTTGGTGCTGCCAATCTGTTGAAATAATAATAATAAAAGGAAAAAACAGCCTTGCAGGGGTTAAGAGACAGTGTTTTGTCCTAACCAGTGTGTTTGATCATTTGGCTCCTGTTACACTATTATTCTGCTTGGTTTCTCTCAAGCCTGGAGGACATGCTGTTATTCCAGCTCCTCCACCTCTCCCTCTCTCCCTCTCCCTGCCTCTGTCCCTCACTATGGTTTCAACAGTATCCACGTTGCCCCCTTTGTACCCTGCATTGCACCTTTTGGAATTCTGAGTAACTAATTTCAAGGCAAGATATCAAACCTATGAAACGGGCTGCGCTCCAGCACTATTTTTTCTCCTCGCCCACTCTCCTCTGCTCCCCCTCGTCATATTTCCGCTTACCCGTCTAAAAATTTGTTCCAATACTTTATCAGCTCAAGTGAAGATACAGTCGATGTCACCTTGGAAGCCCAAATCTATTGAATCAACTTTATTTCCCAGGAGCTGCATGATCCCATGCTAAAAGAAAAGTTAACATTCCAAAAATGTAGTATTTCCTGAATGTATCTTTCACTTTGTCAGCGTTTACTTATCTTAGCTGACAACACAATGTTGAATATGTTATTACTCCTTACTAGTTAGCAAGAAATCAGTATCATCTCCTTAGTAAACAAATCAATACTTTTTTGAGCATTGAAGTATGCCTATATACAGTAGAGGTACCTCTGCATACGAATGCCCCGCCTCACATATTTTCACCACGAGAACTGAAATTTAGTAAGAAATTTGCCTCGGCATAGCATTTTCAGTATACAGTACAAGAAATTGAGTTGAACAGAATGGTGGCTAAGTTGCACGTATGTCCTAACTTGTTTGCGTCAGTCGAAAGACATCCAAAGTGAGTTTGCATATTTTTTTTGTTGTTTTGTTTGTGTTTTTGTTTTGGACATTTTGGACGAGATGTGCAACCACCATGAGTCCCAAGAATGTTGTCAGGAACAGTAGGAAGAAGAAAATGGATCCTCTTTCAGTTTTTGTTTTTAAAGGCAGCCGGTGCCATAAGGAATCATAAATTAAAGTGAGGTTTAATTTCTATTTATTTCATATTTTACTTCATCTACATGTCTTTTCTAAGTGTTTTGATTGTGTTTATATGCTAAATTATAATTACATTGTTGGAAATTGGTAATATTAGTAAAATTTTTGGTTGGCTGGAACAGATTATTTGCATTTACATTCTTTTCTATGGGAAAATGCGTTCACAGGACGAATTTTAAAACTTTAAGAACTCGACTCTGGAACGGATTAAAATTGTATGCCGAGGTAACACTATGTAAGTAAGGCCTTTTAAAGGCAGCTAACATCTATTAATGGTGCTGGTCTGGTCAACTGTTTCCGGTTTGTTAGCTTGGCAGCTTAGCTGAGATTTAGCTAGCTTAAAAATAATCATTTCTGGCAAACTGGAATTGTCCTACCAGCTGTTCTAGTTAAGATTAAGCTAGTATAGTATTGTTAATATGTATTTAGATGGTTCCATGACTGGTTTAATTCACATTTTTGATCGTTAGCAAGTTTCTGAGTGCTAGCAAGCAGGCTAGCCATATGCTTCTCTTTCACCAAGACAGCAAGACTCTCTCACACAGAACTTCCAAGAAATGAGAGAAATTCTGCAAAAAATAACATAAGTTGTTATTATACACTAAAAAACAACAACATATTGATATTAGTTTTGTATTCACTCAAACCAGTGTGTTGCTGCTGTAGGAAATCTGTCACACAAACCAGGCCATAAGAGCCCATACAGTATAGTAAACTATTACACATACAAAAATATCCCATAATATTAATGTATAGTGGCAGCATAGGCACCATAGGGGTATATATAGAATGCCAGGGTAGGTACAGTGGGTACCATTGTAGTACTAGAGTATGTGACAGTCTACTTTGGTGAATTCTGTGGTACTTATTGGGTACCACACTGGCTAGGTATCTAATATGGTATGTTTGTACACTACATATTGTACCGTTAACATAAATGCCAAAGTATGTTATGTATTATAGTGTGGTTCATGTACTACATCAGCAAATAAGTAAAAAAATACTGTCAAAAATAAAAATCTAGATATATTAATCTAGATATAGTAAATACAGTCACACACAAGAAAACAACCATACACACACACACACACACACACACGCGTGCCTCTTTTGTGTTTTCCTAAGATTCTTTTTTTATATCAACCCTCCTCCGAACCTCCGATTTATTCCGTCTTTCTCCCCCCCTCCCACACACACACACACACACACACACTGATCTACAAGAGCACGTGCCTTTCTCTAAAGCTCATACAACAAAAGCGAACACGCTCACAAACCTTTGTGTTCGTGCCAGTTCACTTTATGCATCCTGACTTCCCCCTTTCTCCTAATAACACACTCACACACAAGGCATCATTTGCTCACTCTGTCTCACACACGCCATTCTGTGTTCACTCACCCACTCACTCACTCACTTTCTCTCTGTGTCTTTCACTCACTCTCACACACTCTCTCTTTCTCTCTCTCTCTCTCACACACACAGAGTTATGGCAGGTCTTCTTGATTGATGTAGCAGCTTCACTCAGGGTTAATTTACACTCATGAATAATGCAGGAGGTGAAGCCGTTGCTCCACTCCACCTCTCTCTCTCTCTCTCTCTCTCTCTCTCTCTCCGTGGGGTGAAGCTTCAGGCTGAATCGAGATGTTTCACTCTCGTCCCTCCTTCTCTCTCCTTTCTGCCAGCGCTCCCTCAGAGAGAGGAGAAAAGCCCAGTCCTATTATAGTGGACAACGGCAGAAAGGCCCGGCGCATTCTTTTCATATTTATTATTGAACCGTCGGAAGTGGTCAGCGTCATGAATTAATAACATCTGGATGTGCTTTTGTATTCTCCACTCTCAGGCCTTTTTTGTGTTTTTTTGCGTATGTGCGGGTGTGCCTGTGTTGTTTGTTCCTTTCTTCTTGAGAAAAATGCGCTCTATTTTGATGAATTAACTCTGAACAAAGACCTTTTTTTCCCAGATGATGCATGACAGAGACGTTATAACACAATGTTGAAAAATGATCCAGAGGAAATGTAGACGGGGAAAAAAAAGAAGAAAAAAAAACCCCTAACAAAAACAAAACCAAGACTTGTTTTGGACATAGAGTCCATTTTTCAAGTCAAAATCTGAGTGAAAATATATAATATATTTTTATTCAGTTTCATTCGCTGTTTGATTTGGTCTCATTATTAAACAACCAAGTACAATAAGTCCCCTACATGCAAACGAGAAAATCTTTCATAAGTCCAATTTGTTTGTAAGTCCAACAATCATTGTCTAGGTACTCGAATACTCACAGCACAATTGGCTATACACAGTATATTATAGTACAGTGTTCTTTAGAAGCGTGCCGATTGATGTTAAAAGAACGAGCTACTGTATGCCTGCCTCTTTTCACCTCGCTCTGTTCTCTCAATTATTTTCATCTTTGTCTCCATCATTATTACTTGGCGCTTCTGAGCAGAACCAGCTTCATCAGCGCTCTTCCAGACATCCTGGGATTCACGCTGCATGCATGTGCATGATGCAGGCACTTCGAAAGTTCATAACTGAAATGTTCATATGCAGGAGACTTGTACATGGAATTACCCACTCTGCGAGACATACCTGTACAAAATCATTGTTCTGACCACATTTAGTCTACAGTAGATTAACCTGATCTGCTTTCAACTGATCTGAGATACTTTTCAGCACAGCACGGTTGTAAAGAGTGATTACATACTGTAACATACCGTAGCTACAGTAGATCACTGACTCAGAATGTCTGATGAAGACATTAACATGAGCTTTCGACCATGATATTACCTATACTGTATATCCCCATGATATCACTTATCACCCAAATGAGGGTGGGTTCCCTGTTGAGTCTGGTTCCTCTCAAGGTTTCTTCCTATAGTTTTTCCTCGCCACTGTCGCCGTCGCCCTCGGCTTGCTCATCAGGGACAGTCTTATCATTTTGATTCATACACATTCACATTTCATACAAACTTCCTTACTTCTTGTGATTGTGTAAAGCTGCTACGCGATAATGTCAATTGGTAAAAGCACTAAACAAATAAAATTTAATTGAATTGAACGATGTCAGGCATGTGCATCAACTAATAAAGTTCCTAATAAAGTGGAAACTTGTCATTTGAAGTAAATATTACTTTGAAGATAGGACTTTATAGTTATTTTTGTTTGTGAAGTATTTTTTGAAATGCGCCAAGGACAAAAAGGTGGCTCAACTTTACAGGATTAACTTGAAGAATGTAAAATAAATAAATAAATAAATAAATAAATGGCAGGAGGGATGCTTGTGGCACTTTCTGGATTGATTTTTGTATTCGGTATCACATCATCCAGGAAATAAATACAGCACAAAATTCAATCTGTCACAAAAATATTACAAATGCACGCTGTAAAAGGAGATTCGGAGTAATATAAAACACATCGATGAATAGAAAAAGGAACAGGTTCACGAATTACACGAGTTGTTTACTGGCACCCGGTGACACGACCTCCTGAAACGGGACATGTCTTAAATACCGCAGGACATGCAATATTAATGCGTCTGTCTCCATCATTCAGTGTGTGTGTGTGTGTGTGTGTGTGTGTGTGTGTGTGTAAGGTTGCAAGTTCTCTCCTTGCAAAAACTCTTGACCACTTGGCTCTTCTGTTCCTTTGATCCCCTCAGGGGGTGCGAGGGGGGTTTGTGTCACGGTGGGATCCCCTGATGAGTAAGCTTGACATCGATTGATGGAGCCTGAGTTTCTTCCAAAGTTCAGGAAGAACCCCAAAAGACAACTTGACAAGTCTACTATGCTTTTCCGATGCTCTTATTGCCTTTTTCTTTGGTGGGTGGGGGGAAACGGCTGTTTTATAGCTCTTTCATTTTTCACAGATGACATTTGTCTAGCTCAGCATTTTGGGACACTTTGAAGACTTCACAAAAAAAAAAAAAAAAAAAAAAAAAAAAAAAAAAAAGTCTCCAAAGTGGAGTTTCTTATGTTTTATTGTAAGATAGTTTACCTGCATCTGCAATTGCAATAAATAAAAAAATAAGTACAGGAAAATGTATGTTGATTCAAATAGCTACATCGTTCTAATAAGAGATTTTAAATTTCCATTTTTTTTCCTTTGAACACAAAGTGCTACACAGAATGCATACTATATACTATATACTAGTACACAAATTAACCATAGCAACACTCTTACAATTCCTAGCTAGTATCTGCTATTTAATTTAAAAAAAAACAATTCATTGTTGTACTTCAGAAAAATTTTCAATATACAATTTTTCCTTTATTAATAAACATCATTATGTGTTTTAAGGATTTATAGCCATGTTTTTAATGTTGTGGAACATCCATGGAATAATTGCCAACCACTCTTTTCTTTTTCTCATGATGTTAATGAGCAAAAAAAAAAAATACTGATAAAAGACTTTCCTGTGGTCGGAAATGTGAAACTGGAGACTCCTTCCTTCCTTAAATAATCAATCAACATGTAACGTTGTAAGCAAATGCATGTTGTGTTCTATAAGTGACCAGATCTATCATTTCAACTTTTTTTTTTTTTTTATCTTTATTTGATCTTTTCTTATCTGAATTCTTTAGCCTATATCTTGAACTTTGTCTTAAGAAAAACACTTATTAAACCTTTGACTGGCAGTGCTAGTGCTGAAAATATTTATAAGTAAAAAAATGTGTACATAAAATTTTAACAAGCATTATAAATACAAATCAGGACACAATCTAAAAAAAACAGGGAGCCAAAATATACACTAATATGGCGCGTGCGGTCATGAAGCCTGACCGCCTTTTATGATTTACTGTCAATAAACAACACATCTATTATAACAGAATGCATTTAATGAGACATCTTTAACCACGCCAACAGCACTAAAACACAGTTATAATGCCATGTAAATCCATTTTAATACTCTCCAGACCTGCACGACCGACTTTACCTCAGACGTTTGGCTGCGATGATGGAATGTGGGCAGCTGGACGGCATCGCTCGCTTCGTGCTGACCCGAGGCTGCGCATTGTCATGCGCTGGATGTTGACACGCATTATAAATCAGCCAAGGTGGACGGTCGGCTGCTGTTTTTCCGTTCCCTGACCTCTCGACCCGGCAGCTCGTGTGTTTGGGTACTAGCGCGGAGTCTGAACCGTGGGCATGATGAGAAGAAGCCTTTGCTTTGCCCTATGGCAAAATACCAAGTGTTATTTTAGCGATGGAGATCAGTCTGCTAAATGCGTGGCATGGATGTGGTGAATGTTGTGCCAAGAAAGTACTCAGGGAATAAACTTAACTGGTAGCTTCGGGATGGTGCACACATGATCGAATTGTATGCACGGAATGTTAAGCCCAGCAGGAGGAAGAGAACATAACAAATAATAAAGTTTAGATGAACACTTCGGGGTATCATTTTGGACTGGAATTTTTAAAAAGTGAAATTAAATAAAAGATGAAAGGGAGATTTATGCAGGCTGTATTTAAATACATACACTAAAGCTTCAAAATTTCATGTTGAGCTAAAAAAAAAAAAATCTGCAGCCTACACTAATATACACACTGTCTGTTAATATGTCATATTCAATGAACATGGACCTAAAGTTGAATATAGTGCTTTTACTTTACTTATAGTCAAACCTTTGAGATTTAAAACACCCTAAAGTCATTACCATATCATAATTAAAATGGCTGAACCTGTGCTCTTTAATATGCCCTTTCATTAGCTTAAAATGTATGCACTAACTATGCTGTGCCCTTTGGATGTCGTGACATTGGAAAAAAAGTACAAGTGTTATGAAGTTCGAGTTGGTCTATGAAAAAAAAAAATCCTGAAGGCGCAATTAAGAATGATCAAACTCTTTAAAAAGCAGGTTGTAATGTGTAGAGACCCCTGCTGCCTGGGAAGTAAGAAGCATTTCACTGCGTACAGTATCATACTGTGTATGGGTGTGTATGTGACAAATACAATTTGGATTTGAATTTGAAGTGAACAGCAACTGCACCACTATTCTGCATCGTATGCAGTACAGTACTGTACACAAGGAAACAAGGCTGCAGGTGATCAAGGGAATGATTTCCAGCACCTTCTGACCGATCAGAATCAATAAATCAATGCATAAATAGTAGCAGTGTTTTCGCATGCTGACAGGTATATTATCGCTCTCACACACATCTCCAGATCAAAAAACTATTGCCTTTCAAGGTGTTTTATCAGAGGACAGTACCCTTTTGTTACAGATTCTATATAAATTTAAAGCAGAAAAATGTTTTTTAGGATGGGTTGCGTCCTGATGAAACTCTCCTGCAGGCCATCATTTTATGGCGGCGAGTGTACGGATTGTATGCACACATTTCCATAGTGTGAATGTGAATGTGAATGTCTACTTGTATTCCTTTTACAGTTCGAAGTAATCATTATGAGACAGATGAAGAGCCTAAAGCTATCTTTGCTGTAGCAGAGGAATGTATGATCACTGTGCTTTAGAGAAGAAAAAGCCTATTTTTCTGAGTTCAGATTGGTGCTTGGGCCCCGAGGCAAAGGAAACTCAGCTGGTAAAGTTCTGGGTTAGTGACTGGAATGCTGTTAGTTTATATCCTGGGACTGTGAGTAGCGTCTTTCAGCATGAGACCTTTCTTGAATTTGTGTGTGGACTGCAAGGTATTGCAAGTTGGACAAGGCTTATTTTATGTGTGTATATATATATATATATATATATATATATATATATATATATACACACACACACACACACACACACACACACA
>JAQMYL010000012.1:34087147-34106642 GCA_030014365.1 Clarias pachynema
TATGTCATTAGAAACACTATTCCATTTATTCCAACCTTATTAATTTAAAACCTTAGTAGAGAAAATTGAGTTTGAATTTTTGATTACATTTATGTGAAAGATAGCATGCTTAAGATCCATATGATGAACAAAAGAATCTTTTTCGTCACATCAATTTTTCCATGATGTTTTTAATAAATACTAGCGTTAGTACCCTTCGTTGATGGAAAAAGAGCTTGTAGAAATAGTCAAAAGGTTAAAGCTAAAAATAATTTTTTGATCAGCTTTAATGTAATCAGTGATATTATTATTTCAGGTTGAAGCCAGCGTACATGTCTGCCTGTCTTTGTTTACGGCAGGACGACCTGCCCAATGATTTCACTTATGGTGCAGGTTAAACATCAGGCCTGTATCAAAGTAATGCAAAATTTTTTTTTTATTCTGTCTAGACAGTTTTGTGTGATACTGTAGAAAATCTATCTGGACAGACAGACAGACAGAATTTTTTCTGAGACTGGTTTCTGGACCTCCAATTTATGACATGTAAAGATATAATTGAAATAGCGAGTTCTGACTAATGTACAGACAAAACCATTCTTTCATTTATACAGATATAATAATTGCATTCATTGTTGTGGAACATTAACATCTGAGCTAGTTCATATAATTACTTATGGTACAGCAGCTTAAAAAAATGTAAAATATTTTTATTATAGGTTTTAGAAGGCAGAATTATAAACCACCAATATAAACATATATTGTATTTTTGTTTTGTTTTGTGCTTTATTTATTTGGGAAAATGTTCACACTTTGTAGATTTTTAGCCACTTAAGACTACGGTATCCGCTATGAGCATGACAACCCATCTAGTGTGTTACCAACTGCATCAATTCATAACAGACCAGAATGGCTCTCCTCATATCACACCTGGTACTTACCCACCTCCAAAATGCAAAATATCGAATCATTAACCAAAGTCAAGTAGCTGAAGTGTACTTGATATTAAACTTTAAATTCTTCCTTTCTCAGAGTGTGGAGTAAAAAAGTGCATTGGAATATTCTGTACTGAGAGATGACACTTAAGCGAAAATAAAACCTGGAACTCAAGTAGAATACTTGTAAAACATGAGAAAATGTTTTAACTTCTAAAGTCAAGTAAATGTCATTTTCTTGTCAAATGTACCTGTTAGCACCCTGTTCGTTTTTTTAACCAACTATGCAGTTTTTCAGTATGGGTAATTTTGCTAACACTGTGTAGCCTGCTAATCAATGAAAAAGTCATGCAAATTACCATGATTACAGTAACTCTTAGCTGGAATATGACTTGCTGCCTAGTGAATTGGTGCTATAGGAATCAGTCCTAGAAGGAGAAGAAATCCCAGATTATAGCACAGTGAAATTATTTTTTCGCATAGTCCAGCATGTTATGAAACCGGAGTCATGGCGCACGCTTAGTCATGATTACAGTTCCCCTAAAGCAGGGTTAAGTGCCTTGTTCAAGGCCCAAACCGGGGTCTTTGTGGAGCTGACCTTCTGATCAGCCTTAACCCACTGCGCCACCACTATTTGCCCAAATATGGACTGGAACCCTGGACGCTCAGATTAAAAGTATGATGCTCTACTTCCTGGTCCAGTCAAAAGTTTTGTTTCTGATCATGGTAAGACCATCAGTTCAGATTCCTTAAATATGAGCAGTAAAGTAAACGCTAACCTCAGTGTTGAAGTCACAACATGGTGGACAATGGAGATGAGACTCAAATAAAATGAAACAACCATCAGCACTAGCTTTACTAATAGCTTCATACACCAATGTTGATTATAATAATACTCCAGAACTATGGTAGTCCACCATATTGAATAGTAATTCCAACCAAAATGATTCATTCTGCTGGTCAAGATTTGGTAACAAATGCAATAATAAAAAAATATATTGGAACAGTTGAATACCTCAATACTATTCTAACATATACAATAGCATTAACAAATGCTTTAGCAAAAAAAAAAAAAAAACACTCAGTTAAATTTAAGCAATTTGTCAAAACGTACTGTACCTCAACAGAGCGTACACTACAGTATGCGCTGCAGGCTTGTCTTTACACTTCACACTACCAGCTGAAGTGTTTCTTTCCTTATGCACTTTTACAACCACACACACTTAAATATCTATAAACTGTCTGATGCTAGAATGATATTAGCCAGCATCTACAGTACAGGATGTGGTTCTTTGATGCTACAATTTTAACTGGAAATTATTTAAGACAATTATTTTTAATGCCATCACACTACCAATCCATAAAACTACAAATCACACAGTAGTAGATTTTTGTACGCAAAATGATTTATTGACTTAAAAAAACAAAATTCAAAGGTGAAATTTTTTTTTTAAATCCTGCAATGTTGTGACTGATTAATTACAGCTATATTCTATAAAATATGGTTTGTATGTACGTACTAAGAAAACGGCAGTTCATAAAACCCATGCGGCGGGAATTTATGCGGCGCGAGATTGTCGTGAGTGCTCTGCTTATCCAGGCTTTTTAGCACCCAGTTAAAAGTCAAACAGAGCGTGAAGAATGGACGAAGGTGAAATATGGCTGTCTTGCTCACGCTGCCGCTGAGAGGAAGTGGTTTCGAGAGGTGTATGAATCAAAGTGCAACGCGCAGCGCCGCGCACACATGTGAGCCAGACGAGAGTGGAAACGCGGGTGGCCTCCTGGCCTGGAAGAATGACAAGGAGACCTGCAGAACACAGAACCGGCCTGGTGGAATGAAATAAAGTCGAGGTCTTGAAGCAGAATGAAGTGGCACTAGAGGCTGTCTAAACGTAGAATAGTTGTGGTCGAGGGATTTTCGATGGATAGGTAGATGATTGGCTTTATAAGTGTACACCTGGAAGGAATAAAACATGGCAGGAAAGTATCACAGTTTTACATGCCATCGTATGAAAAAAAGGGAATGAGTTGTGAATCGATTACAAAACTACAAAAAAAAGTTTGTTACTGTAATGTTTTAGTTACGTTAAGTTAGTAACACACACACACAAAATTTTACAAAGAATCCTTAAGTTGCTTGATCTAAGCATAGAGCTGTGTCTATCCACTTAATTAGCAACACCCTAATTGCTTAGTAAGTAATTTAATAAGCAATTAATCAATAACCAGGGGATTTTTTTTTCTGTTGTTGAACCAGCCATTGATTAATGCTTTCGGCTGACTTGGTATCGTGGTCGTTCACTACTTCTTTAAGCACCTGAGATGATTTTCTGCTCACCTTTGATGTACCTAGTGCTTATTTCAGTTACTCTAGTCTTTTAGTTTGCTGAGTCCACTGTAGGTCGTGTAATCCAGTTTTTGAAAATTCTCAAACCAGTTCAACTGACAGAATCTCAGAATTACCCCCCCCCCACACACACACACTCCAATATTGTTTAATATGAACTTTTCACATACTGTATATATGTAATTTTTAACATTTTGCTGCTGCTACATGAATGTGTTTCTAATAAAGTGGACAGTGAGTATACATACTGTATACATAAAGGTATAGCAGTTCTATACTTCCCATGCAGTGTGTGTTTCTTATTAAGCACACATAATGTGCATGGAGCCATACGGGAATTTCAGCATCACAAAGTGGCTAGGTTTCTTTATGACCTCCATGACACACCATCCATTCATCTCGCTCATAATTTCCAGTGTGGGATTAATTCAATTCAATTCAATTCAATTCAGTTTATTCATATACAGCCAAAACAAAAACAGTATTGTTGCTGATTTAATTTTTTAATGTTATATATATACAGTATATATATATAGTATAATACAGAAAATATGTCAAAAATGTGTCAAAAAGCTACTTCTGAAGTTTATTTACCGATCTTGCTTCCCTAAAAAATTTAAGTTGTTAACTGTAGCCGCTTTGGAAAGATGATTTGATACAGTATGTGCCCTAAAATGGCCATTTTTCAGTGTTATACTGTCTCGAGTCACACAATAATAATTTAAAACGCAAAGTATTTATATTTCTTTATAAGTAATGATACTAAAATTGGTCTAGAAGCACCTCTAAAATTGTTGTTTAAACTGGTTTAGCTTAAATAAATAAAAAAAAAAAGGTTAAAAAGCAAAAAAACTGTAGTGACCGTAAACATGTCAGATTCATGTTGTTCATGTCATCTTAATTAAGTGTTTTAGAATAATTCACGTTTTCAGGTTTATTTCTTTTCATGTGAAATCTAAATTGGCCAAGTTTCATCTGAATGACAGTTAAGACCGTTGAAAGATTTGAATTCAAAAAAGAAACAGACACTAAAACATAAAAGGGCATGAAACTGTATTTAGCAAATGTGTTTCTTTTTACCTGATAAAACTATACATGTGTATGCATATTTATAAGCCTGGATCGGGAGATAAGAAGCATTAAGTATTATGAAAAGTAATGTTATATAATCCTATTGGAAAATTCACTAGAAAAGTGAGACACTTTTTAGCAATGTTTCGAATTTAACTGTGGTTATTGTCACAAAGCAGCTTTTGCAGAATCAAAAGAAAATTAGGGAAATGTGTTTGAAATATGTGAAGAAATATGCGTAAATCAAAATGATCAGATTGTCTCGGCCAGTGTACATGCTGTGGTATCATTTAACACTCAAATAATCACTGACGTAACGTTCGTAGCAATAAATTGGATTAAATCACAATATAGGCTCCAACTATCCAGAAGAATTAGGACAGGATATTAAATTAAAGCTAAAATTGTAGTGGATTTTTTTTAATCCTTCTATTTAATTTTAAAAAGTCAGTATTGACTACAGCCAAAGTATTCCTTCAAATCTGTCAATATTGCCCCTTTTAGAATTCAAAAACTTTTGTTTGTATTTTGAATTAAAAGAGTCAAATCACTCAAAAGGAATCATATAGGAACTGAATTACTCAACCAGACCCAAAAGCTGGACATAAAAGTAAATATATTGCTTCCTATAGTATGAGACACAAATTTATTTAAAAAGAATGCAAGAAGAAGTAAGATGAAAACACACACACACACACACATAGATGCACATACAATAATGAAGAGACTCTACCTATACCGAAGAAAATAAACATAACCGAGCCAAATTCATATACTTGAAGGCTGGCTCAGAGTTATTGTTACACCAGTGCCTGCGAAAGACCGATAATTCCGTCACTAATTGAACCTGAAACAAAAGGTAATCACCCCTTAATTTACATCATAAGTGCTAAATTTACATCAGGAACTCATCCTAGATACTTATTAACTCTTACGCTGTCACCCTATACAGAACCATAGGTTAGGTCTGAAAGCAGTTCTCGCTGAGGTTTGCCCCGAGGTTAAACCTGAAAATAACTATACATATCGCATATTCCAAGGGAATTTAATACACTGGAGTGGGCAAAAGTAAGAAGCTTTTTTTTTTTTTTTTTTTGCTTATTGTATCCCAAGAAAAGGTTTGAGTTAACGTACTTTCCGGTAAACGATACATTGAGTCAAAAGGCTTGAATCAGTTCTGCTTCATTAAAGTAGGACTCCAAGTATGTTTTAAATTCTTGAGAAGTATAGATTTGTTATTTTATTTTATTTTATTTTATTTTGCTCTGATGTGATGTGAACAAAAAATGTCTGTTTTTAATAATTGTGAAAGTTCATGAGTAGAGGAAACGTTTCAAATCTCATGTTAGACTCCTTTTGAGTCTTTGTTCATATTTATATACGCAGATTTGTTGCACTCCAAAAAAAACAAGGAAATAAAAAGAATACTGGCAGGAATACTGTGCGGTGTTGAGGCGTTGGACTACTGATGGGAAGGTCACGGGTTCAAATCCCATGACCACTAAGTCGCCACTGTTGGGCTTTTGAGCAAGACCCTTAAACTTCATCTAATCAGATGTATAATGATATAAAAATGTAAGTCGCTCTGGATAAGTGCGTCAGCCAAATGCCGTAAATGTAAATACTCATACTGTACGCACAGGTTGTTTAAGTCTGTTATAATGACCAGCATTATTCTTGGCCTGCTATCCCTTCATGCACTGCTATTATATAAACCCATGAAAAGCTCCATCTCCTCTTTCCTGAAATCCATCACACTTCACAAAAATACAGAACAATAGAGCCAGCTAGGACGCTTTGAGCAGCTTTTAAAAAACCTGCTGACACTCAGTACAATGCCTTCCTTGTGCATCAGCGGTTCAGATGGAGATAGCGTTTATACAGACCCTGCTTAATTTATCATGATCGATTTCTGGCCTGTCACAACTCTACTGTCAGCTTGTTTGAGGCACTTCTCACTGTGTCAACACTGTGGAGTGAGACTCTCGCTGTTTTGTGTAAAGAAAAAAAAGAGAGAGAGAGAAAAAAGGCTTTCCTGACGACACGATCGCGATGACAATCTTTGCCCCGTGGCGATTCACAGGAACTTGAGAAGTGAGAAAGATTAATGTCTCTTATTGCGTAATCTGTCGCCAAACTAAATTAACCCCTCCCTACACCTGCCCTCCACACTTTCTTTTTCTCTCTCTGTGGTATTCAAGTCAAAGTGTAAAGCATTGGGAACAGATTTGACCTCTGACCTTTTGCGATGTTACCTTTTGCCAAAATCCACACTGGGACCGGCAAGCCTGAATGACTCATAAATTTCAGCACACACGCACCTCTTGAACCAATTTTTCCTCATCTTTTGGGTCATCGTTCCGGTGTCCTCCCTGTCCTGCCTTGTTTAAATGATTTTAATTTCATCAGCGTAAAAGTTACCGGAGCTCTGAAGCAACAGAACAAAATGAGTCAACTTGGGTGGTGGGAATTAATTGAGTTATACGAAGAGGTCAAATCCCAACGCATCCATTTATCATCCAAACATGCATAAGTATAGTGAAGCATCATTACAATGGCAGCTTCATAAAACTTCATAAAAAAAAGTAATAAACACCCAAATTATTATATATCTCTCTCTAGCTCTTTGTGAAACATTATTTTTAATGAAATTCCTTACCTACAAAGATCTGGAAAAGAAACTAACATGAGTAGAGGGTCCGTGCTAAAGTTGTGCATGTTCTGAGATGCTTTTCTGGTAACCACAGGTGTATAGAGTGATTATTTTATTTACCTTATCTGTCCATTCAGCCGTCCATTAAAACAGGGTTACAAATGGTTTTCTACCCTTTGCAACGTTCCAAACCTTTTTTTTTTCCTCAAATACTTAAATACTTCAAAGTTGCTGCAATCACATATTCAGATTTTTATGAACATTATTTGAAGCTTTTGAGATGTACTGTATCCGCACGCTACATTACGCGACATGTTTCTATTAAAGTGGCCCACTGTGCTTAGATACAAATACGCACATACAATATGATGTATATTTACTAATCCGTGCAGAAGATCCGAGTCCTCGACCTGTCAATTGTCGTGTTTCCTATTTCTAAATCTGTTGCAACATAACACCGCAGTTCAACAAGTGCTTCACTGTTAGACGTGCATATGTAATGTCTAGCTCTTGAGTCGTGAAATCAGAATCCTACTGTACAACGTTACATTACTCCAGAGCTGACTCAAAGCAAACACGGCTTCGCTGATGTCTCATTTGCCACCTAATGAATGATTTGTGTCAGAAAGGGATGAGACGAGATTTAGCACACTGTGAGTAAAGCCTGCGAATTCGGCAAAGCCCGCTAAACCTTTCATCAAATTCTGCATTTCGCCCAGATGATACCGGTGGCACCGAACAGCCGAGCACGGGCAGCAAACGCATGCCAAAGACAATCCTTCGTATAATACTTTTCATCAGGGCCACAGATTACTGTGAAAATAACCAATTTCCCAGCTGAGCCAACAACTGCATTCAGAATCATAGCATGGCACACACAGTAGGGGAGCGTCTGTGTATGCGTCTTTGTGTGTGCGTTCAAAAAGAGGAAGTAAGAGAAACAGATAGGAAATGCCAAGGCTATCTTTTCTCTAGCATTTCTGAGAAAGTCAGCACTCACAGCCAAGTACGTCAAATAATTCAAAAGGATCCAGACAGAAAGCAACTGGAAGCTTGTAAAAACCTGAAGATCACAAAACCTAAACCTGTACGGCTAAGACTGGCATGAACTCTCACAGAATACAAAGACACACAATGTTCTAAATTCTCAGCTTCGGATCAAGACAATATGCATTTTGGTTTTGTTTCGTCTGAATCTTTAATTAAAATACCATCCGTGACTGCAGGGTAAAAGAGCAGAATCATCACACGGCCATGCCTTCCTTGAAAAAGGAATCAGAACAAACGTGTGCGAGAGATGCATACAGTACCGGGAGCTTCCTTCCTCTCTCATTGACAAATGTTACATCAATTATTCAAGCCAAAGTAAATCGTCCATCTCTGATAGCTCCGTGAGTAAGTGCCGTTTTAACTTATGTACTCAAAGCTTCACAAGCCGAGGTCAACGAAGGCCTTTGCTGAAGTGCCGGCTAAAGTTTCAGCTCTGGATTTACATCAGAAGGATCAAAAACCTCTTTTTTTTCCCCCCACTGAGGTGCACTGCATAACAAACAGTGGAATATAAAGCAGTTGTAGAGCTCTGCAGAAAATAACTGTGATTATACTGCACAGAAGGGCACAGAGGGCTAAATCTGCTACAGTAGCAGCTACAATTTCATTTAAAAGATATGTGATGTGATGAATTAGTGTTTTACTATTACAGTGGGTGGGCTAAGTTTAAAGATTTTGATGCTTCAAGTTTACAACTATTAGTTCAAGTCCACTTATCTGATTGGTTGAATGGCGAAGCAGGAGTATGTACTGTACTGTATATTTCCTGTATGCAACACTTTATCTGTCTGTGTGCCTGTGTACATAAAATTCCACTTACCAGTTTAGAAATCCATTCATCTAGGAACCTCTGTAGTCCAACTAGGGACTGTTGAGGCCAGTGGTCACCATCGTGTTTTTTTCCCCTTTTTTACAACTGGTCAATGTTCACACAACTAGCGGCAATTTGGGAAGGGCCAATTAACCTAATCTGCATGTCTTTGAACTGTGAAAGGAAACCCAATAAGCCCCGGGAGAACATGCAAACTCTATGTATATAGACCCCAAGGTGGGAATCGAATCTGGACCCTGAAGGTGCAAGGCCACAGTGCTAACTTCTAAGCCACCATGTACTAATTATAGGTACTAGAGGTGCTGTAGTAACCCATACGAAATTTTACTGTGGTGTCTATAATAGTTTACTATGATAAACTATAATTCATATCATAATATTCATATTGTTACTTGAGACTTTACTATGACAGGCACCAAAGGACTTTTTCAAGTTCCATGATATGTATTATGGCACTTCAGTGGATACTGTGGTACTACTACAGTGGCCATCAAAGTTCAGTTTGTACATACAGTACTGTGTCATATTATATTATATATTTTAGTATATACTACTGGTAAATAATAGTACAGGCAGTTCTATATTACTGTATAAAAATATTAAGAGTTTCATTAGAGACTGTGGCATTTACTTAATGTTATACATACTATACAATGGTAATTATAAACAATTTTTCCATTATTGTGCATAAACATGTCTAACATACTGTAGTTTTCACAGTATCCTGGTTTGTGTTCCATAGTACATCGTAGAACCGTGCAGTATACCTAAGTGCATGTACCATTGTACCAAAGTATGTACCATGGTGTGGTCCACGGTTCTACCATGTAATGTATTATGGTACAATGGAACACCAACGTAGAACTGTGTACTATACTATAGTACATATACCATTGTACCATTGTACCAAGTATATACTACGGAAGAAACATATAGACATTTACATTTAGGCATTTGGGAGACAATGTCATCCAGAACTACTTACAAAAAGTGCTTTGAAGTTTCCGTCATCAGGTAGATATTTACACTGGGTTACTAAGTTACTAACTTAGTGCCATCAGTCAGATCCAGTTGGAAAGGGTTTTTTTTTTTTTTTTGGGTGGTGGGGGTGGAGGTGTGGGGGGTCATACATATACTATTGTACCAAAGTATATACATATGGAAGAAACATGTCTGTGTGGTACACATAATTTATCAATAAATATGTACAGTGGTCCTCTTAAAACTATCATGGCACTACTGTACATACCATCGTACAGGTACCCTCAGACTCCCAAGGTATCTATACCATGGTAAAATGTATTATGGGACCGTTCCCCGTATTCCTGAACTTTTTCAAAAACTATGGCAGGTTCTTGGACACTTGACTCTGTGATGTCATCCATGAATTGGATAAACTTTAGGGTGGAAATGTTACAACATAGTCATGGTGTAGTACAGTGATGAGACACATAGCCTCAGTAAAACATTTGTATTGTGCAAACTCTGTAAAAAAGGGCATACATTCATGAATGATGTTCCCGGCTGAGGTGGCTCTGAGCCCACTGCAGTCATTCCCATGAACATTCAGCAAGTGGAGCACCTGATCCTTTAAAGTTAACAGATAATTTGTCAATAACTTGCAAATGAGACGCATCTGTTTGTGGGAACCATGCACAGAATTATTCAGCAACAACAACAACAAGAGTAGCAGTTGATGCTGATCTGCTTGCGTTTTGATATACCACCAGAGGTCTCAAACACTCTCACCATTTTCCCTCAACAGAATGCAAATCAAACCGGCTTGTAACCTAAAATCGTCGACTGGGTAAGCTGCTTGCATCCCGCTGCTTCGTTAACGTTTACATTGCTTCCATTTTTCAGAAGTACTACTGTGTCAGCTATGTCCGATGTCTCCAATTAGCATGCCTCGGTTCTCCACAAGACAGCAAAAGTGTCGCAGCTCAATTGAGGCAGTAAAGAAGCCTATTAAATCTTAATCCTCATGTTTTGTTTAACTGCCAAGCAGCAGATGTCCTATTGAGCTTTTTATTGTATATTTTATAGCATTACATATGCAGCATTTATTTTTAACGCTGTAACATCTCATGTTCAGTTCAGTTATAAGCATTAAAAACAATGAAACGACACATAAAACGGCCATGAACACGTAGAGAACATTATCAGCTATGGGCTAATTTTTGAAAATCCATATACATTATGTATCATGGAGTTCTAAACTCTTCCTTACATTAAGAGTAACATTTCACGTTGGAAACAAAACATGAAAAATTAAAGGTAACGTTGCTGAGTCTAGATATACAGTGGTGGCTCAGTGTGTTAAGGCTCTGAGTTACGGATCGGAAGATCGGTGGTTCGAGCCCCAGCTCCTCCAGGTTGCCGCTGTGGGGCCCTTGAGCAAGGCCCTTAACACTGTCTGCTCCAGGGGCACCGTAAAATGGCTGACCCTGCGCTCTGACCCCTGCCTACTAACAAGAAGCTGGGATATGCGAAGAATTAAACATATGACTGTGTATGTGACAAATAAAATTTTAATTTTGAATTTGAATATACACTATAGACAAGGGGTACTGAATTAGATAATTTTTTACAATTTAGTAATTGCTATTTTTTTGTTTTTTCATAGTGGCACTTCAGGTTACTGCTTTTATTAATGCCATGGTTTTGGTAAATATGAGACAAACTGATTTTAAACTTTCCACAGGAAGAATAAACATATATTGATATTTCCATTCATCTGTGAAGGTTCAGTTTTCATAGTCTACTTTCCTTTTCTTGAAGTAAGCCATGCTGTGTCATGCTTTTTCATTTCGGTTTCATTCTTTCTGTCTATACACTGTCAACTACTGTATCATGTTGATTCGCTTTGTATATCCACGCCCACCTCAAGGGAAAAAGCGCTAGATTACTGGTATATTAATTCTTCATTATTCATTATTATCATTAATTATTTATCAAAACTGTCACTAAACTGTCACTCAGATCTGGACCATGGTCAGCCATTTAGTAACGTCTGGTATAGACTCATAGGCACACATAATAGGTCATATTGGCTTCTAATCAATATTAGCAGTAAAGACTATAAATATTTATGTACATGTCAATGATATCTAAAACATTTTAGATATAGACAAAATGCTTTAAAATCTTGTCATATTAGCTTCTATTAGCTAATATGACAGAAAGAAAGCAAGAAAAAAAATCCTCTCAGAACAGAATTTCTATCGGGTAGCTGTTAGCAGTGAACATAAATCTCATGACATGTCTGTCAGCAGTTCTATCATCTTAGCTTACTAGCTAGTTGGATATTGTTAGCAATATTATTAGCTAACTGATGTTATGAACATTTATTAATACAACGTCAAAATCTTCTCAGAAATCTTGTCAGATCAGTTCACATTAGCTATCTAGCATAAAGTATGGAAAAAAAATCTTAGCATGCCCAGTGTTAGCTTTCTTGACTAGTGCACATGATCAGAGTGTCTATCAGAATGTCTCTCATCATTTTTTATTTTTTTTTTTTAACATCCTTTTCATTTTTCTTAAAGTCCTGTCAGGTAAACTCATGGTGTGATCAAGAGGGTGTGAAGTACTTATATAAACAGCAGTATATCTTCTTCCTGCTTGAAGAATTAGATACATAAATCAAAATCTGATTTTATGAGTAAAAAGTTCTGTAGATAGATAGATAGATAGATAGATAGATAGATACTTTATTGATCCCAAAGGAAATTTAATTTTATATTAATTGTTTATATGACTTTAAAATCCTCTCAGAAATTCTCTCAGATTAGCATGTTAGCTGGTTTGAAATGATAAAAACGTGTGCACAGTATACAGTATAGAACTGAAATGAGTTTAAATTTGATGATCGGGTAGTTTGACGATTAAAGTCATTTTGAATATTTCTGTTACAGAGTGAGTCCTGATGATAAGTGAAGGGAAAGTCGGTGCTGTCATCTGTTCCTTGTTGAGCCATTAAATCGAACCGCAGGCTCCAGCCACAGAGTTCCTGATGAAAAAGACAGACAGACCAACCTAATTTCAACTCCGAAACATCCCTAATAGCAAACACAGAGGCCGAGGTGGTCCTTTGTGTTCGAGCAAAAACGAAGGTATGATGGGAGCACTTCCAGCCAAACAATGAAAAAAAAATTACTTTACGCTCTAAAACTAGATGTTCCCAGATGTTTTCTTTACTCCCCTCTTCTTCGTCCTGTGTCAGCAGTTCTCAGCGATCTTTATTCGGTAAACGCTCCTGATTATAACGAGGCCAGCTGTGATTGATACAGTGCAGTTGCAGCCTTGCAGTACATTCAGTGGGTTATTTACTGTACCATAATTAACTTACTGATACCCTGTCACATCCCTCGGAAAAATAAAGTCTAGCCAGGAACGATTTTGTCTCTTGTGTACATTTGTTCGGAAGGAAAAAAAAGAGACAAAAGCACTTCATGGCAAAAAGACAGCAAAAGAAGCTTGCTTGGCTTGCTTGGGTGTTTGTTGTTCAATATTCCCAATGCATCTGTTTACAAATATTTGGCTAGTCTCGCTAATTAAAACAGGGGGACAAACTGCAAGCCATGAGAAAAAATATAGCTCATACTTGTTGTGCTTTTTAAATTTCTGAAGATCCACATAAAATCTAATGCTTACTTCATACACACCAAAGCACCATTTGAGTTTTTTTTCCCCCTTATACAGTAGTTTATAAAGTGCCAAAAATCACCAGGATTATGAATAAAAATATGTCACTAACATTAAACTCAGATCCACGCTCATAAAGGGAGAGCCACGGAGCGCCAAGAGCTGTTCCTAATCGAGGAGTCAGGAAAAGATCGCCACTGATCCCACATACCCGGGTAACCACCTGTTCCACAAACTGTCCTCTATTAGAACACGGCACGTCGCTCACGCAGCTTCCTTCCAAAAGCATAATTTTTTTGCTAAACAGTCCACCCAAGAACGCAATCATGATCTCACTCGCCCATCTGCCAGCGCCCTTGTTGTGAAAACAAATAACAAGGGGAAAAAAAATGTGCAAATGATATTGATAAATAGTGTTCTTTCTGTTCACATTTATGGAAGGAGTCTCCAGTGTTCTCACCTGTACATTCAAGAAGAGGATAATCTAATGGATTCAAAGTATCACAGTGAGTTTTGCACTATGAGACAGAAATAGATACACCCACATAGAAACTATAATGAGTAGAAAAGAAGAAATATATTTGTGTCAACATGTATCGGAGAACCGGTGTTATCGTTTTTTGAAGCAATAAACAAGACTAATTGTTAAAAACCTGTCCATGTGTCTATCTCCGATCAGCTGCGTTCGGCACCCTCTGATATAGTGTCTAAACTCCGGCAACCAGTTTTAACCATTATGACTCATGTGCAAGGGCAATCTCTGGTCCCAAATATTAGTCCAATGTGGAAGTAAATAAACATGCGGTTATTCAAATGACCACTGGCCCTAAAATTGAGTCAATTCCATAGACCCCATATTAAAATGTCCCAACTTTACAACAGAAATAAACATGGTACAAAAACCAGTTCTGCTCTCCAAAGCTTGATTACCCATTCCATTCATTGCTAGTGTACACAGGGTGAATTTCTATATAACCCATCAGTTAAAATTATATTAAGTCATAAAACTATGTATAATTAAGAATGTGGCTCATTTGAGGGGCAGGTGTCAAACCGTTAGCTGTCTGCTATGCAACTATTTAGCTAACCATCCAACTGGAAACATTGTAACCGCAAGAAATGTAGCAGTTGACATGAGATGATTTGTTGTTTATGGCTGACCGAATTCAATCTAATAAAAAGTAACGTGAGCAGATAAATTAATATTAGCCAACTTAGCTTTTTAGCTAAGCTAAAGCAAAGCTAGCTACAGTAGCTTGTGGTCACTGAGGCAAGTAGGTATGTTCCAATCAACAGCCAGGTGCCATTCGTTATGCCCATTTATGGATAAATCAAGGTTTAGGAGGGGTACGCTCCTGCCAAGTTGGCGAAGGTCAGAGCTCCCACATTTGAGCTTGTTTGTCCAGTTATACAGTCTGATCATGATAGATTGGTTTCATGAACTTGAATCTCTGTAAAAAATCATGTTGGGGTCATTTAGTCCTGAGAGCATCATCTGGGAATATTTGCAGAATTTGGCAGATACCCTTATCAAGAGCGACTTTTATTCTCATACATTTTAATCTCATTATACATCTGTGGGATAAGGGCCATGCTCAAGGGCCCAGCAGTATCTATTTGATCATGAGATTTAAACATGGGACCTTTGGAAAAGTATCCCAATGCCTTAACCCCTGAGCAACCCATGCCCCACATCAGGTTTTATTTTCACTTGCAAGATGGCCTGATCCAAGTGACATCCATATATTGTAAACCAGAATCTGGTCCAAGCTCTGAGCCTGAGAATATAAGTGTTAAAGTTCTGAACCCTTCTTGTACCTGCTGGAAACCCGGCACAATCAAGCAGCCAAGCTCGAAGGAACAGAATTTTGGGTGTTTTGCATAAAGGGAGCCAAAGATCAATGCTAAATCCGGTGTAATCTCCCTGTAAGCTACCGAGCAGCACCAAAGGAGCCCCAGAAGCAGAAGAATCAGGGCTCCTGCTCGCTTGTGCAGCCAAAAAAAAGCCAAAATAAAGTTACATATGAGCAGTTCACATGCCCAAGTTACATTTTTCGAATCCTTTTTTCTCGCACGCAGTGTTATTTTTAATCTGTTCTCCATGTGACCTGAACTTAACTAGTGTGTAGCAAAACTTTCCTGAAAAACTATGTACAGTACATGTTTAGAAAATTTTACATCATTTATGTATTTTAGCAAGAATTGTTTACAGTAATGTAAAATATATGTTGTATTGTGCTTCATTAGTCATTAATTAGAGCATTAAGTGTGTGTGTGTGTGTGTGTGTACTCAGTGTGTGTGAAAATATGTTCACTTATCTTTTTCATTTGTGTGTGTGTGTGTGTGTGTGTGTGTGTGTGTGTGTGTGTGTGTACGCTAACAGACAGAACAGCAGTGAGCTGTCAGTAGTGATGGATGGGAACGAGTGGAGAAGTGCCAGGAGGGTCGAGTCTCCACCAGAACAGCAGTGCTCATAGGGGCTCACACACACACACACACACACACACACACACACACACACACAGTTGCCAGACAAATGTTTTCTATCTCAATTGTACAGCATATACCTATAGACTGGCTTACCTTGTCAACCACACACACACACACACACACACACACACACACACACACACACACATCTCTATCTCCCTCGAAATATATTCCTCACCTACAGTATAACAGTATATACTTTTTTCCTCTCACCCCATAAACATATACTATCCCTCGCTCTCACTGTCTCTCTTACTCAAACACACACACACACACACACACACACACACACACACCGTATACATACTTTTCTTTCGTTCTTGCTTTCCATATCTAATGTCTAAACTCTTTTCAAGAGCATCATGCAGGTCCACCACAGCCTATCCATTTTGACCGGTACAAAGGGTTACTTCTTTTGTATGGAGACGCTGGTTCAGAATGGACCACTCTCACACACCGCAACCACAGCCACAACCACAACCACATGTGTACACTTTCTCTGACAAACCCAGAGACTCTTCCTCTCTGCATAGAGACAATTGTTTCTAAATTCTTCCCAGGTATTCCGTTCGAATCACTGCCAGTCATTCCCGGGCTTTGCGGTTAAAGCCGACGTTGCTACGTCCAATTAGCTTAGTAATCAGGCTGCGGTAATCATCGCCACAATTACAGCTGCCACTACAAAAAGCTCATCCACAACCACAACATCCTGATTGCCTTCATGCTGCTTGGACTTTGGCCCTTTATCTCAGGGAAGCTGGTCCTCCTTCACACAGCAACATGCACAATACCCATCCTCGTTCCATGAGTCTGGTTTTATGAATACGATGCACAATCATTTTAGCATCCCAGCTTTGCTTCTGCACCTGGTACACCCGTATCAGTCCTGGACACATTACCCTGTCAGTGTTGCTGCTGGGCTGAGAACAAAGAGAAGGAAAAAGAAAAAAGGAAAACAAAACACAAATAATATCAGCTCAGTGATGGTCTTTTCCCACTGATGGACGGAGTACAGGGGTGGGTGGATGCATTTGAGAAACTGTGCATGAACCCACAGTACGTTTGCCAAATATGAATATCTACAAAGCTATGAATATTGACATGGCAAGTTTCCCTGTCCACATTCACGTCAATCCGGGACTTGTGGCAAAATTCCTGGTGAATGAAGGCGTAAAACCTTCACAGTATGGTGCTGAGACTCTAAGCTGCAGTAAAACATTTGAATGGTTTTAAAGAAGGCCGTATGTCTGACTGCAGTCATTCCTGTGAACATTCAGCGAGCCCGATCCTTGAAAATCTTTAAAACCATTTAAACAGATAACTTGTTGCCAACTTGCGATTGTCTGTGGGAACTGTATATACAATCATTTATCAACACCACTGGCACATTACAGACAAACAGCTGGCAGTTATTGCAGCATCCCTCGAACAGACATCACTACAAGCCATTTCCACATGTTTGGGCTGTTAAAGGACTTCCTGGAGGGTCAGGGTTTCAGACCTAAAGCAAGCATGGCTCTGTTGTACTGAGAAAATGTTACCTTGATGGTATCCAAGCACTAGTGAAACACTGGGATAAGTGTATTATTGTAGCAGGGGATTATAGAGAGAAATAAAGGGAGTTTTCTCATAACTGTGTCCTGTGCCCCTAAAAAATATAGCAGAAAATCGTCCCAGAAGAGTGGAGCACATTATAAAATGTGGCAAAGGGGTAATTAATCTGGAACTGGATGTTCAAGAAGAAGAGCTCAATACACGTGATAAGAATTAATGCAAATTAATCAGAGTTGGTCTATTTGTCTTGGATAAAGGAAGGAAGGAATTGATTGTAAGGTATTATCTGAATAATAATAATAATACCTCTATTAATAATTGCCTACTTGCGAGTAACTACACGCCATAATTCCACAATGTGTTCACTAAATTAAATGTTTAATTTAATTCAAAGTTTGGGTTTTATATTTACTTGAAAAGTTCAATCCTAAAGGGTTTTTCACAAGAATCCATTTTAACCGTAAGAGTACATATTTAAGAATTTCTAACAGGCTCTTATGGAAATCAGAGTTTTCTTGCATCTCTAATAGCTTTCTATTGTGTATTAGCAGCACCAAGTGTAAGCCTTTCCCCTGAGGAACATGCCAAAGGGTTCGATATTTCAACTTTAGACTCAGATAATCCACTTTCTATCAGCTTGTGGTCTGTATCTAAAACCTCCAAGGAGTTTTGTGCTTGTTTTTTTTTTCCACCTTTAAACTCTTGCATTAATGGGGCCCTCCTGCGCCTGGGCTACTGCTGCGTAGCATGTGGCAGCTCACAGACGATGCAGGAGAGGAGACATCAAACTGTCTGACAGCTGCCTTCCCTACTATCAGTCTCTCAGAGGAAGAGGAACCTCTGCTGGGTGCTGGCCATGGTCTATGAGTTTTGCATGGGTGTGTGTGTGAGTGTGTCTGACACCATGACGCCCAAAGCATTGGCACTATTTCCTCAACAGGCAGGCTTAGGGGGAAAAAATGGCAGAGCGTTCAGTCTCAGGAGGCCTGTTTGTAAAAAAAAATGTCTGGGTAATGGTTGTGCCATGCCTTTGAACGCAACCAGCAATCCAAGGAGCTTGGGCGACCTCCACCAAGTTCAGAGTCAGAAATTGTGGAAACATCCTGAAATAATGCCTGAGACTGCTTTCAGGACTAACGCTGATTGACAACCAAATGTCTCCTTACAGAGAACTTCACCAAATAAAGTGCACATTCTTTTTCTGCTGTTTTGAAGTATAAGCTAAACCACTACTTTAGCACTTCTACTGTGGAACATATGCAGGAAGGGAGGAACAACAGCGTAGCAGGTGGAATCCATCGCCCTCTGGTCACCACTGGGAGTTATTTTTATATCGAATAGCTTAGGAATTGTGGTCTATATAAAATATCTACTTATCATCGAAAGACAGGGCTGTGGAAAAGTTACACTGTTTAACAATGGGTTGATTTATAATAACAGTAAGTGGAGTTTAACTGCAGTACTGGCGGGAGTCCAGGGCAGTTTGCACATTTCTCTGCTAAGACACACCTGCAGATTTTTCCATTTAGTTTGAAATGAATAGTAGCTGTTTGACGAACAAGTGATTTAGGAAGGGTACAAAAATACACACAACTCAAACTGATGATTTGTTTGGATGGTCGAAAATGGGGGTTAAAGTCAGGGATTAGGAGTACAGGTTAGGTCTCAGGGTTATGGATATGGTTAAGGGTTAGGATTAGGAATAGGGATAGGATTAGGATTAGGATTTTGGGTTAGGGTTAGAGGCTAGGATTAGGGTCAGGGATTATGGTTAGGAGTTTGGGTTAGTGAAAGGGGTTAAGGTTTAGGGTTAGAAGTTAGTGGAGAGGGTTATGTTTATAGGTTAAGGACTAGGATTAATCAATCTGCTTGAGCATTAATTTATGGTTAAGAAAGTAAATAATATATTATTTTGCTGTTTCTAATCACTTTAACTAAT
>JAQMYL010000012.1:34118076-34147767 GCA_030014365.1 Clarias pachynema
ACATGAACTGAGTCTTAGCTTTCTTTGCAGTTATTCACACTTGCAATTTTGTGTCAAGCATTGCTTTATGTCCCTGTACTTGCTCTTCATTTGTTATGAGACAGTCTTTCTTAATATTTAATCTTTTTCGCCTTATTCCCCATTAAGGCAAACCTTTCATCTTTCGAGCCTTTGCAAAAGCCAGATACTGAGACGTCTGAGACGTTGTGCCCGTGGCTCATCTCGTCTGACGTAAGCCTTTGAACGCAAAAAGGAAAAAGCACGACAGCTTATAGTCAGCAACGCCAACACATTCCAAATTAGGACACACACAGCATCCAAGCATTTCAGATTAAGATGCCACACAGTTTGTAGAACTGCACAGTTCATCGAGAGGTCAGGAAAAACTTTCTCTCTCTCTCTCTGAAAATCTCTTCTATGTACATGTTTAATACATTAAGTTATATTTAATGCAGTATGCTTTACAATAATTATCCAAGCACTATTTAAAAGGGAAAACTCCATCCTGAAATATGTTACCTACAGTATATAAATTCAGTATAATACCACATACATTCAGTATAATACCACAGATTTCAGATATTTATGTAATGTATTTAAAAGTATCTCACACCTTACTCCATTTGATGTCAACCTTTTTTTTTTTCTTCTTTTTTTCTTTTGTCATGCTGTTTTGTCTTGTCATTTGTTTTTTGTTCCGGAAGCTCTGTTACAAAAACAAATTTCTTGTACGTGCAAGCGTACTTGGCAATAAAACTCTTTCTGATTCTGATTCTGATTCTAAATATAGGATGAGTGAATTTTATTGTATTATTATTTTTGGACCAGGATCCAACCAAACGAGTTGATGTTTGTCCTACTATTTGTTGCAAGCTGTTGAAAACCTGACCCATTTTTCTATGGCCATATTTTAATAGGTCAGGAACAGTGCAACCTGCTTAAGTCGATCACAAACGAGCTGCGTCCTGAAAAGCAGTTCTCGAGCTCAATCGCATTTGTATCCGCGCATTTTCCAATTCCGGGATACGATATCTCACCTCGTGGGTCTGTTCAGAAATGGGGTTAGCAGTCAGCTGGCACAATTGCGTCCAAGGTAACTTCTAATATTAATACACACGTGTGATTATCTTTAAAGTTTAACCTTTCTTTTGTGAGCGTAGAAAGTGAAAGGTCTGTCTCTTCGACCCTCACGTTCTGCACACAAAGCCAGCCTTTGATTTAATCCGTAGCCACCATTTTTTAAACTCGACTCTAACACCAGGATTTACAAGATGAATCACTTTGAGAGATGCCTCTAAATGAGTTTTCTCTCCCGACTTGTGTTTTTTTTTCTTTCTCTCTCTCTCTCTCTCTCTCTCTCTCTCTGTTTCTCCCCTTGATCTTTCAGACAATTATCCACAGAGAATGAGATCCACGTCTAATTCAGAATATCACAAAACACAGCTGCATGTGATCTTTCCAACACAATATGAATGGATTTAAATGGTTTGTAGTTGTTTTCAGCTTTTGATGCTGATTTGGTGTTTTGTCCTATTGGTTAAAGCATCCTGTGGATGTGTGAAAGAGTTCCTAGTGAATGAACATGCAGTTTTCAAAGGGTAAAAATAGCTAATCAGCCGAATAATGCGGAGATCTAGAGGTAAACTCTTTCCTGTTAAAAAGTATTTACTTTCGCCTCAGTGCCTAAAGTTTTCTTTATTAAATGGAGGTTAAATTGAACAAAAAAAAAGTGTTATTTATTTGTAAGGAGAAACTTCTTTATCATTTTTTTAAGCTGTTGCACTGATTCATTTATTTACACATGCTTTTTTTGTTTCATGCATATTCTTAAAAAAAAATTTTATGTCCATGTGATTTTCCACGTGATTCATTTCATATCCATGTCATTTGCACACATAATTCATTCATATGTATGTAATATTTTTGCACATGATTCACTCATATTCACATGCCATATTTTTACACATGATTCATTCATGTGTCATTTTAAAGACATAATTCCAATGCATGTCATTTTGCCCATTCATTTTTGCAATTTATTATGTGTTTGAATGTGTCAAGTTTACACATAATTCATTCATAAATCTGTGTCATTTTTGCACATTATCATTTGATAATTTTACATGATTCATTCATAAATCTGTGCCAGTTTTGCACACAATTCAATTGTATGTCTGTCATTGTGACATATGATTCATGTGTCATTTTGCACATGCTTCTTTTGTTTTCATGTGTCATATTTAACACGATTCACTTTGTTGCATGTGTCATTTTTCATTCATTTACAGTATATCCATTTGACATTTTGACATCTGTCAGTTTGGACATGATTCATTTATTCATATTAAGGTGTCAGATGATTCATTTATCATGTGATTCATTCACATTCATCATCACATGAATCATTAATTTTCACACATAATTATATTCACATGGTTATAGGATTTGTTCGCATATAAATGTGATTTTTTTTGTTGCAAGTTTAGTTCATACTGTATGCATGTGCCAATTTTGCACATAACTCAATTCCATTCATGTGCCATTTTTATATGATTCAGATGTATGTGTTATTTTTCCCATATGATTAATTTGTATTTATATGAGATCTTCGCAAATGATACAAACTGAGTCATCTGTCATTTTGGCATGATTCATTCAGGTTCATGTTAGGTTAATATTAGCAAATGATTAATTTAGATGCATGTGTCATTTTTGTGAATGATTTACTTATGAGCATTCGTCATTTTAGCACATGATTCATTCTGACACATTTGTCATTTTTGCATGTGATGTTCATTTGGGAGCAAATGAACATCAGATGCATTTTTTTTGTGATTCATTCACACTTACTGTATTTGACATTTCTACATATAATTGATTCAGATTCATGTGTCATTTTAGCACATTATTCCTTTAGAGGCTTTTGCCATTTGTGCACATGATTGCTTATGTGAATATGTCATTTGGGCAAATGATTCATTCTGATACATGTGTCATTTTTGCATGTGATTCATTTAGAAGCAAGTGTAATTTTTCACATGATTCTTTTATACTTACTTGCTATTTGTAAATATGATTCATTTAGAGTCATGTGTCATTTAGAACCTATGATTCATTCATATGAATGTGTAATTCTGATATGATTAAGCAATGATTAATTTATGTGCATGTGTCATTTTTGTGAATGATTCACTTACAGTAGGTGCATGTGTCAAGTTGGCACACAATTCATTCTGATACATGTGTCCTTTCTGCATGTGATTCATTTAGAAGCAAGTGTATCATGTTTTTGCACATGATTCAGTCAAACTTACATGACATTTCTACAGATGATTCATTCAGATTCATGTGTCATTTTTACCCATGATTCATTCATATGAATGTGTCATTTTGACATATGATTCATTCAGGTTCATGTGTAATTTTAGCACAAGATTCATGCAGATGCCAAATATTAGGACATCAGTTTGAGGCCATAACACATAACATACTGTATGCATCATCACGTTTTTATGTAATCACATATTTTTCAGGTAATCACACATGGAAATAAAATGTGTCTGAGTCACTCTTCCTTCTTGTAACTTCACATCTTTTAAAATTTTTTTCCCACTGTAGCTACTGTGTAAAACACTTTACATAAAAACATACATAGTAATTTGAGTGTTAATGATGTTAAAACGGTGTAGGAAAAACATCTGGGATGCAAAAACCAACACCGATGATACCGTGTCACTAATATATATTCACAATGCATCATACACTGCGCTAAATATTCCCCTGATCAGAAAACAAACCCAGTGTTGACTGAAAGATTAGCCTACATCTGTCTAGGCGATGTGCCCGTGTGCGAGAAAGGCGTGCTCTCATTTGCAAATTGAGATGTAAGGGAATATTTCTGACAGGCGAATCAGTGGCTGGCTCTGGCTAGAGAAGAGAAGAGAGAAGCGAGAAGAGAGAGAGAGAGAGCAGGGGACGTCTGGCAGGAGGGACGATCCTCCGAGGAACTAGCATAATCTCCTTTTTTTTCTGCCTGCTGGCTTCTGAACGAGGTTTCATTGAATGTGTCTTGAGAGACGAGTATGATGAAAGAAAAAAAAAACAGAAAAAAAAAGGGGAAAGGAAATTGAACACATCCAATTCCTTTTCTTTCAATCCCTGCTATATATTTCTGAGACTTCTAAACAGTGCAGGAAAGGGAGGAAGGAGTCTCATTGGTGTGTGCTTAACGTTTAGCATTCTGTCCTGTGCTAAAAAACTCTCCAAACACAGGGGAGTCGTTTCGGAATCAATTAACTCTGGTGAAGTCTTGTGCATGTGTGTGTGTGTCTGTCTGTCTGTATTTGTGTGTGAGGAGGATTAGCTCGACTGCACCCTTCCCAGCATGTTTTGCGCTACTCCCAATGGCTATGAGCTTCTTTCACACACAAAAAAAGCACACAGCCAACCGAACAGATGGCAAATAACCGCTGTAAAAACAAACAAAAAAAAAAGTTAGCTCCTGTTCTGTCTTCCTCTATGAACTCTCAGGTCTTTCTCTATCCGTTTTTTTTTCTTACTCCCTGAGTGACCTCCTCATCCCTACACACTGTCCTTAAATCGATAGCTGTTTTATCATAGCTAAGAAAGACAAGGAGATTTGGAGTTCTCACTTTTTTTTTTTTGTTCAGCTACCTTCTTTGTGAGAGGGATTAAAGGGATTAAAGCGCAACTAGAACTCATCTCTGGGACAGCCTGTGGGTCAGTAGTTCAGTGCTGCCCCGGGGTGTGCGCTTTCCTATTAGACATCCCAGGAAAGGAGCTGTGATGGGCTGCCAGCGGTGCCCGTTGTGCCAGGATGCAGCGCCCGCTGCCTGGCAGGAGATTGAGGTGCCCTGTTTGCTGCCGATAGTGATGGTGGATCACAGGCCAGACTCTGAGATCTTTTTTAGCGGCAGACACAACACACGCTGACCGGCCGCTGCCCTCCACAACTGATGTGTTTTTCCAAGTGCACTTTCTGTTGATGACTTGGCTTTGATGGCAGCTGCGCTAAAGTAAACTTTAGAGGATCGATTTGCTCAGAAGGTTTAGCAGATAATTACAGTGAAGAGTTTCAGGTCATGTTCGCTTGTATACGGATATTTTTTTGAGAACGCCCCCCCCCACCCCCACCCCCCTGCCCCTATACTCCTTCCACAGGATGCAGAAACAGCATTTTGGGCCAATTTAAATAAAGTGTTTCAACTTTTCCTCACTGTCTTAGCTAGCCTGGGAACAAAATATAATTTTCCAGATCAACTTAAAAAAAACTAATTTGTTGAAAACACCCATCTAAAATATATCATTATTTTTCAGATATTCATCTATTTCCATATATTAGGGCCATAGTGATGGAAGAAAAAAATTTTATAAATAAAATCATAATATTTAGAGGGAAAAAATCATAACATTCTGAGGTGAAAAAACGTGATAATACAAGAATAGAGACATAATTGTACCTGAAAATTGTCATAATACAGCATTTAGAACTAAGGGGGAAAAAAACAATCTTATGAGAATGATTTTTTTTATATTGTAATTGTACAAGAAAATGTGACTATTTCAAAGGAAGAACTCAGTGATGAATTAATTCACAATCAAAATATTGTGATTTTTGTTTTTTAAAATTACTGAAGTAATAAGTCAATGTTTTTTTCACAATTACTTTTTGTCTTGTAAAATTACACCTTACTCTGGTAATAAAGTATTTATTTATTTATTTTATCAAAATGCTATGACTTTTTGGTTGTAAAATTACCAGTTTACTCATAATTTTTCAACTTTTTTCTCAAAATATTAGGGATTTTTGGTTTAAAATTACTAGGTTACTTGTCGCAAAATATTGTGAAATTTTTTTTGTAACACTCCAAGTTTACTCTGGTAATATTTCAACCTTTTTTAAATCAAAATATTATGTTTTTTTGTTGTACAAAATAAGTTTACTTGTAATTTTTTGGTAGTTTTTGGTTTTAAAATTGTGTGTGTGATTCAATGCATTGTCATAAAATATGATAAGTTTTGTGATAATTTTTTTGTTACAGATTAATAATTACAAGTTTGCTTTTGGTAATATTTTAACTTTTTATTCTAATCATTATGGCTTTTTGTTATAAATTTATGCATGTTTTGTAACATTCAGACTTTTTTCCTGTTAATAAACTTTTCCTAAACATATGACTTAAATCTCTTAAGCATATGACTTAATTTTAAATTAAGTTCTTACTTATTCACTGCTTTAAACCCGGCAAACCTCTCACTCTCTTTTAAATGAATAAATAAATAAATAAATAAAATTCTCTTTTGACATTTGACTAACAATTGCATTCTTTGGCTTATTTTACATAAATCAAACATTTTTAAACATCCAAGCATCTGCATGAGCCTTGAAAAAAGAAAATAGTTTGCTAACAGAATTCCATTGACAGATTTCAGTTTCCTACTTTTCTCAAACAAGACACAGAGAAATGTGAATGGTGGTGTTTAATGGACTTCGTTGAATAAAAGATGCATCTGGAATAAGGATTTGCCAAGTTTACTTAAAAAAATAAATAAATAAACTCTCTCAAATGCCATAAGGAAGGATTTCTTAAAACAGTCACTGACTCAGCATGGTCAGATTGAGCATTATACGATTCAAATCTTAACCTGAATTTTCTCCAGCAGCACAAATGATCCCAAAAAAGGAAAAAAAATCATCATATAAACAGACAATTCCAAGTGGCAAAGTTCATGTCCAGGTCTGACCTTCTCAACTCTTGTTTCAGCTGTTTCTTGTTGACATGTGAGATGCTGTCTGGCCACACAGGTCGACACAGTTAATGAGGAGCTTTATGAAAGCATGTCTCTTGAGCGATCATTTCTTTCCCATCATCCCTTCTTGAAAAGACTGCAATGTCTGTGATCATTACTAACAGCAGACATCACTGATCTTTAAGTGATTACACACTACTGTTACAAGCTGTACATTATTAAACTAGAATTAATGCCATATTCATCGTATTAATTTGCCAATTTTTTCAATTAAGTTAATACAACGAAACAATGCAGCTTGTCAAGCTACAAAGAAGCTTCATTAACCTCCTTAAACTCTGCCATTTTGAATATTGAAAATTACAGCGATATCAATGGAGATAATACAATCCACAAACATAATAGATAAAAGTGAGAAAAAAACAGACACATGCAAATGCAAATCTAATGAGGTTTAATGCAGACATTAGCGTAACCTCTTTTAATTCTGTTAGACAAATCTTGATTAGTATTTACAGTCCTATGGCATTTCCTTCAATTATGTGAAAGTGCATCGCTCTCGTGTGCCCTGTTAGATCGCTTTAGTGTATCAGCAGGGAGCGCATTGACATTCACACCGTCCCTTTTCTTCTGATAGATTTTTCCATTTGCACTGTTATTGATCACAGTTTGTAGTAAATGAGGTGGTCTCAGGACATTCGTGACAGATCCACAACACAAAAACATTAAATTATGCCTTTAACTGTGCAATCGAGTATAAACTGGTTGTTGTCTTGACATCACTTGGGTTTTTTTTGGCTGAGGGGATACAAATATACAAACCTGGTTGATCCTTGTTATATTAAGTTTGTCTTAAAAAATTATAAATACAGTATTGTGTAATAAGAATATATTGTTCCATAGGTTTCTTTACTAATAACATATTGTTTAATTAATCACACATTAACATTATTATCAAAGTAAATCATTTATTTTTTATTTTTTTATATTGGCATGTTTTCATATTGGTTAGTTTGCTTTATGACTTCAGTGTTTACATTTTTTTAAAGCTACTTTTACAAATGTTCATAATAATGAATTCTGTAAATAATGTTCATTAATGGAACCTTAACTGAAAACATATTTTCTTATTTAATTGTATTTTTTTTTTTTTTTTTTGGTTCTTGCACTGAAATTAATTAAAACTACAATGCAATTTAAAATACACATTTTTACCCCTCACTGTAAATTATTTAAATAAAAAAAATACAATTTTATAATAATTAGCAGAAAGTTAGGAAAAGCTCAATCAAATATTTATCTATCTTCATATGTTCTCATTCACAACTCTAAATATTCACAGATTTATTTTAATTTTATTACAAATTTATTTTATAATGTTGCTATTTGACAAATACTAACTTGACATTTAATCGATTTAAATCCATTTAAAAGGTTATAATTTTTAAGAATTATTTAAAAAAATATTTGTGATGGCGCATCTACTGTATTTATGCAGATGCACCAAAGTTTCACTATGAAACTATCACTTCGTTCACTATCAAATGTTCAAAAATCACCTCACTGACAAACTATAGTGAAATCCAACTTTAAATGACTAATGACATAAAATCATTGCTATTTGACAGACAATAAGCTAGAATTTCATTGATTTGCTCATCTCTCTTAATACTGTGCAATCATGTGGCAGCACACTCATCAACCCATTTAGCACCATTAAGTTTTTATTGCACAAACACTAATAGAGATCCACTGGGGCAAGTATCATGCTGCCTCATGCTCGCTCTTTTTTTCATATGCCTAATGTCAGGGTGACCTGTGCACAAAATAGGTAATGTCACTAATTAGTTCTCACCTATCTTTCTGAGGAGTTGTGCTAATTAGAATCAGCTGATTTAGTTAATATAGTATATGGAACAAATATGTGGCAGGGTTTTTACTTTGTGTCCCCCTCTCAACAAAATTGGCTAAAACTAGGGAATTGCATGCCTCTATGGCAAAATTTTATACATGGTATTCAGGAACAATCAAGCAGGCATAGATTAAGTGAGTAACACCAGAATACTGCAGACATCTTTTTGAATCTATGCCCAGCCGGATCGAGCAGGTTTTAAAGAATAAAGGACTTCACACTAAATACTGATTGTTGCATACCAATTTCACTGCCTAAAACAACCAATTATGATTATTATCTTGATTGACATTATTTTAAAAAAATCTGACAATGTCATTAAAACATTGAATTTCTCTTTTGTCTTAATACTTTTGTCCACCGCTGTGGTTTGAACAGACATGTAAGAAAAAATAATTAGACCCCCCCATAGTTTTATGATGAATGTATGCACTGAAATTGCTGTTATTATACCTACTATTCATTTCCTTCTGTTGAGATTGGAACAGATGCATCTTTAAGTGTGCAAAGAACTGAAAATTCCAAAGAAATTTCCATAAAGGCCTGTTTGTTGGTCAATCTGAGGGAGGACTGTTTAAGAGACAAATAGCTAGGAAAGCAGAAATCCCCTTTCCACTGTTATGTGCAAATCTTAAAGGAAAGGGTAATACAGTAAAGGAGTCATGACCTGGTCAAGATTGGTCTTCTGAAAGAAGTCTTTGTGCTGTTGAGAACAACCATCTTATTCTATATAGAGGAGAGTCAACAAAGTATTTATCATGTATTGATAGCAAATCTTTAGTTGTATTAAACTTTGGTGCATATATTTTATCATGAAACTCTCTGTGTTTATGTTTGTGGGTCTGGGTATACTCTGTGGCTTCTAAAGCAAAGGTAAAGGTTACATACTGTAGGTCTTTACCATGTCTATGAACTGTACAGACCTATGTCTATAGTAAGATACAGTGTAAGAGTTACTCACTAGATGGAAAGCTGATTAGGTGGTAGTCCATAGTTCAAGTCAAGTGTGATAGCCTCTTGACTTCATTTTGTTTGAGGCTACGACAGGGTTTGATGTACTTGCTCAGTTTAGTTTTTTTTGTTTTTCCGGGCAGATACCATCAGCCAAACAATCCTTCCACATTACCATCTCAAACAAGCTCCTTAAGACCTCAAAGGCCAGGGACTGAAGCTCGAAGCATCTTCCATTCAGTCCATCAAAGCCAGAATCACCTTTCTGTTCCTTTTAGTCCAAACTCTTATTGAGTTAAGTAACTGTTTGGAGTCACGGGGAGATACTTAAACTCCTTACACACTGAAGCCACCTGCTGATTAGCTCAACCCTCAGGCAGCCATTTTTATACTTGCGGCATTCAAAAAGAATGAATGAACGAACGGATTCCTCCAAACACTGTGACACAGGGATCAGCCACATAATGTCAAAGCTGCGAATTAAACCGGTAAGCAGCATTTGATTTGATTATCTTTTTGCAGCACATGCTGAGAAATGTCCTCTCCAGAACTCCAAAGGTAAGGAGAATTACTGGAGAATTAGCCAAACCCTCACTGAGTTCTACTGAGTGCAGAGCAGATGTCAGGGTTAGACTATTTGCAAGCATGCACCCAACCAAATGCAAAGTGTAAGCTACTCCTCAGTAGTAATTAGCTGTAACATGGCTTTGGGTGACAAAGTTACACACATTGTTTTCAGCAAAACCGACTTCCTCGTGAGTTAATTGGTTTCATGAACAGATGGCTATACTCGAGCATTACACACACGTCAGTATGGTGTGAATACTCTCATGTTAAAGAGAGATGCTTGAAAAATTCTTTACACCTATTAATCCATTTCCATAGTTGCAAAAATCATACTGAATACGAATTAATAATTCAATAGAGTTTGGTTTGCTTTCACGTTTGGTTTGCATACAGTAATCAAAACAACCCCAAAAAACAAGACCAATGTTACATTTTTTGGTCAGAAATATGGCAAAATAAATAAAACAAACTAAATAATGATTGTGTTTTCCGTGTATTAGGTACCATGTATGATGTAGTCTTTTTTTTTGTGTGTGTCACTTTTATGCAGTACTACAGCTCTGTCCTTTGGTGCAGTTAATAATAACTTATAACTTAAAAAAAAAAAAAATGGATACAAACAAAGAACTGTTTTTTTTCCCCCCTGGTCTGAACTACCAACCAGAGGAGAGCGAAGACTATTACACGCTTCCTCTGAGAAACATAACCACATCTTTTGACCATGACTGCTGCTCATGCAATGCTGGGGATGGTGCAATGAAAATTGGCAAGTAACACAGTACAAATACTTTGTTGTACAAAGTTTATTTTTTATTTTTTATGTGTGTATCTCTACTTTACTTCAGTATTTTCCTTATGTGATACTTTTTTACTTCTACTCACTACATTTTTGATGAGGAAAAAAAAACAACCTTTTCTCACTAAATTTAAAAAAGAGGGTTGTTACCTTTTTTTCCTTTTTTTCCTTTTTTTTTTTTTTACAAAAAAGTTTATTTAAAAAAAAAAAAAGTGTTCATGCCATCACACCAATCTGCTCTCTAGACTCCCAGGCAGTTGTGATCACCAGATAATTGGATAGACCCGTTTCTGTCGCAACACACATTGTCCCTTCTATACTGCGGGTCACCACATTATCATCTGGCACAGTTATGTTGTTGTTGTTGTTTGTTTGTTTTTTACACCAGATGTCATCCTGTCATGACCCTCCCATTTCCTAAGTGGGCTCGGGACCAGCACTGCATGCAGTGGCTGGGTTGTATGGAGCATAAGGTTATGGGCCCAGCAGTGGCAAGGACCCAACAATGGCAAACCAGCAGTGGCTGGGTTCAATCCCCCAACCCTCTGATCAGCAACCCAAAGCCTTAACCACCTGAGCCACCACTGCCCTAATTTTTAACATGGGTGTTTTTTCTAAAGTCATACAAAACTAAATGTTTATTTTTTTACCAATAGTAATTTTTTTTTACCTAAATAGAAACATTATAAATCTGCCCAGTAAGAGTCTTATCAGAGAGTTTGTAACATATTTTAGGAAAAATATATATATACATTATATGCAGGAGAATACATTACGGATATAAGTGCAAGTGTTTCCAGAGCGTTTCATCTCATCCAATGCAAACGTGTGATTTTCAGCTTTATGGTCTGGCCCTTTTCCACTGGAACAAAGTCAGCTCTAAAAGCGTGGGCACTTTTGGCAAGCGTTTATCCAGATAGTTATGGCGTCGAGCCGAGCGAGGCTGTCGACGATGTGTGATACTGGATGCTGGCAGGACCGCCGTATAGAAGTGGAGGAGAAAAAAAAAACATTGGGAGAGAACGAGACCTAAATATGGATCAGGAAGTATGGGTTCAGTTTAACTAAGTGATGACATGCTAGTCTGTTCTCCCACTTTAATCACTCAGGCTTCATCGCAGGATTCTTCCCAAACTTCTGCTTTTCTTTTGTCTTTTTGCCAGGCGTAGACTTTTAAAAGAAACTTGCAATAAATATCAAACTTCTTAACATCTTAACATTTGATGTTTAATTTGTATAATTACTGTATGTTAATCTGGAACCAATGTAGCAAAAAAAGAATAGCAACAAAATTTCCTTCGGAAAAACTCTCCAAAAACTCAAATATTTCTAAGAAATATTTAAAAATATTTTACAATTTTAACATTTAGAAAGTTATCTGTGAAAAACTGCTAAACATTTATGGGAAAAGTGTGTAGTGTTTGTGCTTTACAACATGCAAGATTACATGTAATTGAAAATGGATTTTGAAAAAAAAATTTTATTATTGATTCTTTAATCAAAAAAAATTTGTTGCTCTTATTCATAAAGACTAAATAATAAGCCAAAAATTAATTTCAAAATGAAATGAACAGAGTGTTTTCTTTTGCTACTTCCTGGATGTTGTTTCTCGTTGCTCTTTGGGTCATCAGGCAAACTGGACATTCCCGTCAATGTCCCCAAAGCAAACTTTTTAAACTACGCAACAACGCAATTCCTCCAGGAAATTGTACAGTACTTACCGCACCTTATCTCTCCTCCATAATGCATTTATACGTCTCACCCAAAGGCGACTTGTTAACAGGATACGTTTGAGAAGAGCTGTAACATTGCCCAGAGATCAAGTGAGGACCTTCTCTGTGTTCAGTAGTGATCTCTTCATCATAAACACCATGAGATCATAGCTGCAAATCAATGCTGGAAAAGCAGTTTTCCTCCTTTAGGCATGCTGAGTTTGAATTATTTACAGTCAAGTAATTTGACAGGTTTTGCCATACTTTGCAGATGAATGTCTTATTACAGGAAAAATCCGATAAGCGCAGGAAGGGTTGGAGGGAGGGGGGCTGGGGTACTTACCTCTGTCAAGGTCCTGTGAAAACACAAAGCTAATCAAAGGAAATAATATATGAAAGCCCATGTGGTAAAGGAGCTGAATTCACTCCCCTCAGTCAAAAGGGTAAGTTTAGTGATTTCCTTCTTCTTTTTTTAAATTTTTTTTTATTTTTTATTTTTTTTATATCTGGACAACCTACAGTATAGTCATGCGGAAGAAGTTGTCGCACTAACGTGAGTTCCAGCAGGAAGTCAGAAACAAAATGACTGGCACCCGGGCTTTACTCCAACCCAACCCCTTCAACTTAATTGTATGTTTCGTCCTTAGCTTCCTCCCATCATATTTCCATCCCGAGTGCTTTCAGATATGCTACATATTTTTAGTACGTAACCCGCTGTGCTTTCCCACTTGGTTGCCATGGCCACAGTGAATTAGAAGCAGAGTGGCTCGCTAACGTGGAGGAGAAAAGCGAAAAGGCGCTAACATACAGCAGGAAGTCAGAAACATGGTGAGTACCACTCAGGCCTGAAGAAAGCAGATTTAGGCGGCCTCTCAAAGGCAAAGCTGACACTCGCTTCAGCGTGAGACATTTTTCTTTTCTGGCATGACCTCGATTTCTAGAGGTCATCCTGATGCTGGACATGGCTGATTAGAGGATCAAATGATCATGTACAGTTTGACCACAAGTGATTAGAGTGCATGGATGGATTAAAAAAATAAATAAAAATCTCTCTCTCTCTCTCTCTCTCAATGATAATTTATTATAGATCTTTTTCATAAAAAAATTAAATAAGGCAAATTAAATAATTATTTACCTTTTATTTTTCTTGTTAATGGCAGAAATTAATTAAATATGGTTATATCAAGGTCTGTAAGCATTCATTAAATTTTTTCCCTGTTTCTTAAAAATTTATATATTTTTAAAAGTCCCTGTTTTTTATATATATATTTATTTTAAAACTGTGTGGATATTTGTTACTTTTTCATTTAGTTGTCTCTAAGAAAATTAATGAATAAATTAAACTCAACTCAACTAATAATTAAAGATAATTTAATATAGTTATATTAGCATGTTTTTAATAAAATGACTTGAAAAAAAATTCGATATAAACATATCAATCAATTAAAACACATATCGTAATCGCTCACCCAGTGGCACTTTCAGTTGTTCCCCCAGAACCCTTTCTTCAACTCCATCACTGCGTACATAATTGCTACCTCATGAAGTCCCAGGAAGAACCTCGGCTTCAACAGGAAACGTGGTGAATTTAGCCAATATCCAGAGCTTTAAAGTGGAGATTCTGGCAGATCCTATCGTGAAGGACTAAGGGGGAGAAGTCGTCTGGAATAAGTTGCTTAGCATGTAATAATAGCTAATGTAAACCTCATGCTGATTGATGCTATTGAGAAAAAACACATACACACACATTACCATGAGAAGTTTGGAAGAAAACAGTGCTGGATTTTTAAGTGAAGCATGGCGTGAGATGTTTCTTCTAATTTGATGCGCTATGTCATCGTAACCTGATACACTCCGCATTGCCTGGGGTGAAATTTTGCCAAGAGGGCTTTTTTCTCAGTACTTGTGTTTCATAGTGTCAATTTTTTGGTTCATTTTTTTCCCCCGCATAAAACAGATTGTGCTTTGATAAATGTACAATTGATTGCAGCTATGATTATCATCTCTTAATGACAAACTGCATTTTTTTCATGGTGGAACACAATGACAGTATCTGTAACTGTATCTGAAAGTTCCTCATCCTCAGCTATATCACAGTCAAGCTATAAAATTGGTCTTAAATGTAGATGAGTGAATGTTTTTTAAATCTTGATTCATTTTATAACAAATTTAGTGGAGATTATATTTCCGAAAATGATAATCTGCGTTATACATCATCGTATCTGACCAGGCAATCGCTAAGGATGACTAAACAAACATTACATTGTAGTGAAAACGCATTATGCTAATTTTTGCTGCATTCTAGGACATCCTAGTCCTGACGCCTGCCCCTTGACTGAATGTTTTTGACCTTTCATATACAGTACATACACTGATCAGTCATAATGTTAACACCAGCGCCAGCTGAATTTAACAACACTGCACACCAATAATACACCAGTGGTGGCTCAAATGGTTAAGGCTCTGGGTATGCTGATCATAAGTTTGGATGTTCAAGCCCCAGCACCACCAAGTTACCACTGTTGAGCCCTTGAGCAAGGCTCTTAACCCTGACCTTAATGCCAGCCTGTCTGGTATGATTCCACAGAAAAGCCAATGCAGCACAAATTGTTAAAAATGTCAGTGCTGTCCAGGAAAGAAAGTTACCCAGAATGCCCACTGCATCACAGCCCACCACACTTGAGACCCAGCAGGCAAAGAGCCCAAGGCTGCCAACCTGGCCTCCAAACTCCCCAGATCCCACTCCAATTCAAGCACCCATGAGGTGCACCAAAAACAAAAAACACATTCTAATCCCCAGAGGCCCCACCGCACAATCCACAGCACCTGAACAATCTACTGCCAACAACCTGGTGTCAGACACAACAGCACACCACAAGAGGCCCTGCAGATCCATGCCATGAGGGGCCAGTTTTCCCCCGTGGCATAAGGGGCAGCCAAAACCTAGGTGGTTTTAATCTTAATGGTTTCAATGTTATGGTTGATTAGTCTATATCCCTATGCAGTTTGTATCCAGAATTTTCTTGCCTTAAATTGAGTCTGGAGAGTATAGCATAATGGTTTTCTAGTCTCTTTGAACCCAAATGTGTAAACACAGCACGTCCGGTCCGCCTGCGGAAGCTGCACTTTTCCTTATCTAATATTAATCCATGGTATCATCTAAGGGTTGTTCTTCTTTAGCCTAATTATCATGTCACTTCATCGTGTATAAGGGGTTGGTTTTTATTTCCCTAAGGCTAGAAAGCAAAAAATTATAATAAAAAAAATGCAGAGCCAGCTTCCAATTTATGTAAAAAAACAGGCAAAAAAAAAGTGGTGAATGGATTTCTTGCAACAAGAGCAATACGCATTAATGCTAAAGCATTACACCTTTCATTTGAACCACAGACACAGGCGGGTAATTGGGGCCTGGTGACACAAGTGCTCAAGTTGCAGATGCCCAAGGCACAGCTAAAGATCTAACTAGCAAACGAGGGAGAAAAATCAATAGCATGCTAAAAACAACTACATGCATAAGCACTGCAAAGGAACCCTCCACAAAAGACCACAACCACATAATAATTAATACGTTCAAACTGGCATCTAACACTTCCTTTGTACAGAGAGAAGACCTCACATGTATTAAAGATTCACAATGTCCTAACTACAGTAGCTTGGTCTTTCAGACTAGTTTTTAAATTATTCCTGGATTCCATGTAATATTTAAGTACAAGTTAAATCGCATTGGTAAATCTGCGAAATTGGTAATCTTCCACCTTAGGAGTGAAAGAAAGAGAAAAGAGAAAACTAGAACACTGAGTTATTTAAATGAAAGCTTATTTACCACTTTAGTGGTGCCATTTCTTTCAACAAAACTATCAGCACCCTGTTTATAATTAATACTTTTTGACATCCAACATGGGGAACATAATAGCCCAGTCTTTTACCGAATGTCAAACAAGGTTTGAGATACTTACGTATGGAGATGATGGTCCAATCCTCCATGTGGAACCTTTTAATGTCCATCATATTTTCAGTTTTTTCAAGTTCTGGCCATGTGAACCTTTCTCTTTGAAGTTCACACCAAAGTTTTTCAGAAGTGTTCAGATCTCGAGACTGAGGAGGTCATTACTGTTCCATTGACCGTTTGTGTTTATTTTGCTTTGGGACCATTTGATGTTTGGCTCGTTATCTTTTTTGAAAAGTCTATCCATGGCCAGGTCTCAAATTCCTGCCTAAGAGCACAATTCAAGATGGCAATTCAAAAACCAGACACAAAACAGCCCTAAAGCGTCAGTGATTCACCAAAGCATTTTTGCAGTGGCTTTTCCTTTTGTCATCAAATCTATGATGAAAGTCAAAAGCTAAAAAAAAAAATACAAAAATAAAGTAAAATAAAAAAAATCCTTGCATTGCTTTTAAGTAACTTCTTGTTATGAAAGTGATAATCTTTGGGCTCTTTGCTTCCTTACCATCCTGTTCTTTCCCTCCTCATGATAATAGATAAAAAAAAGGAGGTTTACACATGTGCAGCTTCATATTTATACTCAATGGAAATATGAACTAGTTCACAAGAGTTCCAGGGAACGAATGTTATTTAAGACAAACTTTTTCAGGAATGACAATTTGGCAGAAGGGTGGCACAGAGGGTAGCACTGCTGCCTCGCAGCTCCAGGGGGTGGTGTTTGAGTTACTGTCAGTGTAGAGTTTTATATACAGTATTTTCACTCTGGCTTTTGTCTCAGTTCTCCAGTTTCCTTGCACCTCCCAAAACTATAAGTGGGTGGCTATGAAAAGGATCTAATAGTTACTGAAAGTGAACAGATAAATGGATAAATGAGAATTTACATTGTGGAAAAAAAAAGTTTAAAGTTAGTAGTGTTTTTGACACTACATTTTATACAGTGGAACCTTGGATTACGAGCATAATTCGTATTCCAAAACACTTGTAAATCAAAGCAATTTCCCCAAAAGAAATAAAGGAAACTCAAATAAAAAATAAATACATAAAAATAATCAATACAAAATATACATTAAAAATAAAACAAATTAACCTGCAATTTACTTAAAAGAAAAGTAAAAAAATAAAAATAAATCCCGACAGGCGCTGTGTACAGTATGTGTGTGTGTATGTGTGTTTGTGTATGTGTGTGAATCTAAAGTAAGAGGACAGGAGGAATCAGCCCCTCCCATCTCCTCCTTCTCATCTTACATAGTAAAACTCTCTTATTTTAATCTCACTCAAACACACACACACACACACACACACACACACATTACCGGAAAGACTGTTTTGTCTAAAAAATTAGCAAGGAACATCGCTAATGACACTCGCGTGAGCGCATACTAACGGAATCACTGCTGTAAAGTAAAACAAACAAACAAATGAACCTGCACTTTACCTTTGAAAAGAATCATGACAGAGCAGAGTTTCTGTGTAGAGCAGAGAGAGAGAGTGTGTGTGTGTGTCTCTGAAGTCGAGAGGGTGTGGGTGGGGGTCGTAAACGTGAGAGTGTGTGTGTGAAGGGGCACGGTGTCAAATTAAGCGCGCGCACACAGAGAGGGAGAGAGACAGAGAGGGAGAGAGAAAATGGATCTTTAACCTCTCTAATGGGACTTGCTTTTGCTTTACATGCACGCACACTCGTGTGTTATAAGAAACAGTACACGCTCGCTGTAAACACGCGCTTACAAACACAAAATAAAATATGCTTTGTCCCAGTGTTATAGTAAACAGTACACGTGTCCATGGATGTTGATTATACCAGTAAGAAACGCGCACTAAGACTCAGCAGGGGAGACGATTACACAAAATTCCGCAGCGCAAAAAAGACAAAAAAACGTTGGCTCAGTTGTGTTCACGTGACACTCGGCGTCAAAACAAGAAGCGCATTCGTGATACATGATACTCGGTACTCGTAAACCAAGACTTGTTCATTTTCCAAGTCAAAATTTATTCAAAATCTTTGCTCGTCTTGCGGAACACTCGCAAACCGCCTTACTCGCAATCCGAGGTTCCACTGTATTTTATATATATATATGTATATAATTAGTGGCCAAAACTATTGCACACATATTATTGGGATAAAGAACTATTGAAAAGTAATTATTGCAATGGTTTGTGTGAAAAATTTCAATATGCTAATTTCTACTAATTGCGGCAAATATTTTAAAGGTAGATTAGGACTGTAAAACAATAAACCAGGTTGATGTATGTTGCCAAAATTGAAAAAGAAGAAGAAATTACAGCATATACTGGGCTGGGGTATATCACTGGTTAAGGCGTTGGACTATTGTTCAGAAGGTAAAAGGTTCAAAGCCCAGCACCAACAAGTCATTGTTGGGCCCTTGAGCACAGCCCTAAACCCTCAAACGCTCAGATGTATAATGAGATAAAATGTCAGTTGCTCTGGATAAGGGCATCTGCCAAATGCTATAAATGTAAATGTATACTGACAGAGAATCAAATGAATAAAGGGGGATGCAGCACATTTTGGGCTCTATGTAAAGGAGGCACCGAAGGAATGATGAAAACATACAGTATACATAAACACACAAAACTGTACGGCATCAAGGCAACCCATGGTCAGCTTGTCACAACATGGGAGTCGAGATGGAGAAACCTCCAGAAAATGACAGGGGTAAGTAAAGTGAGTAAAGAAAAACACATGTGAAGGAGAATTTTGGGAGAATTAGGAGAAATTGTCTATGTGGATGAACATCTGTAGGTAGGATAAGTATAATGAATTACTCCTGTATAAACATCTTGAAGCCTGAAGATCACACTGTATAGCTAGCAAAAACCTATGTTATAGAACTTACTGATATAGGGAAATAAAATGTGTAATGTTTTGAATTAATATGGACCACAACATTTCATATACAGTATGCACTTCCAGGGTCCGGGTTCGATTCCTGCTTCGGTTCTGTTATCATGTTCCCCCTGTGCTCGGTTGGTTTCCACTAGGTAGCCTGGTTTCCTCCCACAGTCCAAAGTCATGGTAAATTGGTGTTACTCATATCGTGTGAATGAGCATGTGTGTGTGTGTGTGTGTGTGTGTGTGTGTCCTGTCATAGATTGACACCCCATCCAGGGTGTATCCTTCCTCGTTCCCAAAGTCTCCTGGAATAGGCTCTAGCCTGTACATCCTGTTGAATTTATACTTATTTAAATCATACATTTTATAATTTTCTATTTTAATTATTTCTTTTCTACTGCAACTTTGTAATTTTTATCATTTATGTTTCTCTCTGGGCAATTTTTCCTTGCAGTAATATCTTTCTTTCATTCAACTCTACCCTAATTAAATTTTTTAGTTCATGTACAGTCAGATAACTGTGTATGGTTATGTGTGGGACAAATAAAATTTTTATATATAAAATTTTTCTTTCAACCACCCTTTTTAAAATATATTTGTGCTTATATAGATGCTTTTCTTTTGTGTGTTAAAGGGGGAGGCTTTTACCTTCAAACTGTGTATTTGGGTTTTCAGATATGTAAGGAAGAACACAAGTTATTATTACTTTTATCAAGGGAAAATTTTACCACTAACAGAATATCAGAATGAAATTGCAAAAATGTAGTACTCTCAAGATGAGCAAATTTTTATATATTTTTTTTGTCATAGAAACAACTGAAAACAACTACAGAAACAAGTGATCGTGTGTATTTTTGCTATTTCTTTGCCTTTGTGACACAGTTTTTTTGTATAGTTTGTATAGTTGGGTAAAATTAACTAAAATTCAGTTCATTATGTTGCCTATTTTGCTTTGAAAAAAAAATACTGTAATATGTCACTCTATACTGCACAATAATGATTTTATTAAAAAAAAAAAAGAAAGACAAATAATGTCTAAAATGCTCTGAGTTTACTACGTAGCAACAATCTGACAAGTAAAACTCACTGTTTGTGCATTAAATATCCTAAAAATATACCATGAATAGGAATTAAATTAAAATAAATAATTAGATAAGAAGCGTAAACAGTATTTGACCTCTTTGTGACTTTGATCAATTCCAAAATCTAATTAGTTCATCTGCTGGGCTACAGCGATAATTCTATATAACTCTTACAAACATTCAGTTATTCAATTAATAAAAAAAAATGGAGAACAATAATCTCAAGTGGACATTTAGACAACCCTAAAACAACCTTCCTCCACCAGAAGGTGACACAGGCGTTAAAATTTAACGTGGTGTGGGGGTTGATCTTGCATAACCACCACCCCATAAACCCCCCCCCCCCCCCCTTCAGCTATTCTGCACTTGCTATGCAGAATAGCTGAAACAACAACAGGGCAAACCAGGTCTGTGTAGTCTGACTGTGCAAATTGCTTTAAATGTAGAAGTGTATTAATAGTACCTCCATGTAGCCTATAGAATACATTTAACCGACATCCTGAGGAAAACAGTAGCAGATCGAGAAATCTCTGTGGAACTCAAGCTACATGAAATCCAGACCACACCAGCATCCTTTGAGGCTAAAATTCCACCATTAGCGATCAAAGTGCTTAGCATAATTTCCCAGAGTGTAATTTGTCTCCTCAATGTGTTGCAGTGCCTTACACCCAGGTTCGGTGCTAAATATACTCAAAAGGCCTTGCGGTAAACAAATCGCAGTGTTCCTTTAGTTCTAATTTTCTCCCGAAAAAAAAGCATTAATAATTAGGGAGACGTGCAAGTCGAAAGCGAAACTACATCAAATAAATCTACATGAAAGTCATATACAAACTATGCTATTTAGATCCGGTCCCTTAAGCAAAGAATTGCATGGCTGGGAATATGGAAAATGAAGTGCTTACAGTAGGGTTCAGTAAGCTCAGTGCATTAGAATGAATTTCCAACACTTTCTTGAAAGGCCATGTCGATGCATAATTAACTACGGACAACATTCGCAAGATGTTCCAATGCATTCATAAGACACTGTGTCATAAACAGTTGTGCTCAAAAGTTTGCATACCTTAGAAGAATTTGCAAGATGTTTACCTTTTTTTTTTTTAAGATAACAAAACTAATTTATTTTCATTTCTTATAGGACTCTAGGTCATATGTAAGGCATAACAGAACAATAAAGAAAATGAGGAAATAATTCCCTGTCCCTTCAGTTCTTAATATCCTGTATTGCCCCCTTTAGCATCAATGATGTAATTGTGCATGAGGTCCTCTCATAATTCTCTCAGGAGGTATAGCTGCCCATTCCTCTTGGCAAAATGCCTCCAGTTCCTGTAAATTATTTGGTTGTCTTGCATAAACTGCATGTTTAAGATCTCCCCAACGTGGCTCAATGATATTGAGGTCAAGAGACTTTGACGCTCCAGAACCCTTACCTTTTCCTGCTGTAGACATTGAAGGGTCAATTTGTCCTTGTGCTTTGGATCACTGTCATGTTGAAACATCCAAGTGTGTCCCATGCGCAGCTTTTGTGCTGTAGAATACAAATTATCTGCAAGTATTATCTTGCCATCATTTTTGACTAACTTCCCTGTGCACCTGGAGCTTCATGCTGGAGCTCCTGGAGCATCTAAAGCATCATGCCATGCTTTACAGTGGGGATGGTGCACTTCTCACCGTAGGCCTTGTTGACTCCCTTCAAAACATAAAGTTTGATTTTTGTATCATCACTCCAATCGACTCTGCTCCAGAAGCTGTGAGGCTTGTCTAGGTGCTGTCTGGTGTACTACAAGCGGGCCTTTCTCCTGACAGCTCGACCCTGCAGGTCATTTGTGTTCTTGTACCTCCTTATTGTGCTCTTTGAATGTACACCACCACTTTTTTTCCAGAGCAGCCGGTATTCCTCGTAAAGTTGTTTGTGGGTTTTTCTTTGTGTCCCAAACCATTCTTCTGGCAGCACTGTATACGATTTTACCTGGTTTACCTGACCGTGGCTTAGTATCTACAGAACCTCTTATTTTCCACCTCTTTATAAGAGTATGAACAGTACTGACTGGCATTTTTAAGTATTGAGATATCTTTATATATCCATTTCTTTCTTTATAAAGGTCAACTACCTTATTACACAGGTCCATTGGCAGTTCTTTTGTCTTCCCCATGGTGCAGTATCCAGCCAAATGCATCACTTCATGGGCTGAGAAACGCACTGACTATTTATTATTTATGCACAGACACTAATTACAATTACAATGAGTCACAGGTGTGGAAACTTCCCTTTAATAGCCATTTAATCCTGTTTGTGTGTCAACCTGTGTGTGTTTATAATGTGCCCGAACATTCAAAATATGTAACCTTTTGATCAGGGTTGCTTGTTATTATTAGTTTTTTTTTTTTTTTTAAAGGAGTCAAACACCTACAGTATGTGATAATTAATAACTTCACATGATCACTATCCTTAAATAAGAAAAACAATTGCATTAGAAGTCATATTTTCCAAATAAATGAAAACAATTTCTTTGAGGGTATGCAAACTTTTGAGCACAACAAGTCAGGATCCACATTGTTACAGTTAAGTTATTAAAAGGAATTACAGTTCATAGCAATGTTTATAATGCATGATTCCTCATCATGTATAACATACCTCAGCAATGACAGAGCTATAGCCTCCGGTTTTATAACTTCATAGTTTCTTCTGGATTGCTGTCACAATTTGTAATGCATAATAAACATGGCTATAAAATGTTTTAAAAATAACAAGAACAATGTGTATGATCCCTTTCAAAAGCTTTAAAACATGATAAGAATATGTTCACTGCTGATTACATTGATGCTAATAGAAGTTCTAATATGTTATAAATAATATCAAAAGTTGTATTTCATATTGCCTTTAATTGAAATGTTGCATTTTTTTATGTTTATCTTTGATACATGGTAAAGTGACTTTTTAAGTAATAATTATGAAAACCCACAGCATAGGCGAAGTCTGTACTGTCCAATAAGTCACTAACAACTGTAAGTTATTAACAGACAACAAATTAAAAGCAAACAATTTTTTTGAACTTATATCTTGTACAGAATGACATTTTTGAACAGCTAAATAATCACAATGTATAAACAGTGATGATCTCTAGATAAGACTTTGAAAAATAGAAATTACATTATAGCAAACACGGCCTAAAAAGTCAATTGTTATTGACTTTTTTGTTGAAAATAAAAGATATTTTTATGGGGCCAGCTTATAATTAGACTGGATTCACTGAGTCTGCTATTATCTACCGAAGTTGTGTTTCACCTTCAGTTCTTTTTACCCCACAGGAGCCTTGGCATAATCTAAGTATGACCTCGGAGATGCCTTTGATGACTTGACTGATTTATATGTAAAGAGGCCAGCGCGCTGTGTTGTTCATCCCAGTGCACTCTACAGTATATACAGTATAGTTATATGGTCGGATGGTTGGAGGCTACGCTGGAAACATTGCCACGTTGTAAAGTATGAAGAAGAAATGTTCTTAAAATCTACATTAAACAAAAAATTACTTTCGAGTGTATTTAAATTTGATAAAACTGATACCTACTGAGGGGGCACGGAGGCTTAGTGGTTACAGTAGCACTGTTGTCTTGTACCTCCAGGGTCCGGGTTCGATTCCTGGACAGGCTTGATTCCTGTCTCTGTGTCCATGTGGAGTTTGCATGTTCTCCCCATGCTTGGTGGGATTTCTCCTGGTACTCCGGTTTCCTCCCACAGTCCAAAGACATGTAGGTTAGGCGTTCTCAACTTGCCCGTAGTGTGTGAATAAATGTGTATGTGTGTGTGCCCTGCGATGGAATGGCACCCTGTCCAGGGTGTACCCCGCCTCATGCCCTAAGCCTCCTGGGATAGGGTCCAGGCCCACCACGACCCTAAATACAGGATAAATCGGTAATGACGATGAGTGAGTGATACTGTACCTACTGGGCTAAGATATTATACATGCTATTATACACTATAAGCCAAAAGTATTCGCTCGCCTCTCCTTACATGCATATGAACTTGAGTAACATACAACTATTATCCAATTATTGACTTTACCTTTACCTTACCCTTCCTGTTCCAACAAGATTGCGCACCAGTGCACGAAGCAAGTTTGTTGTGGAAGAACTTGATTGGCCTGCGCAGAGTCTTGACCTCAACTTGAAAGAACACCTTTGGGATGAATTAGAGTGGAGACTGCGAGCCAGGCCTTCTCGTCTAACATCAGTGTCTGTGTTCAAGTCAAACCAGGACTTTTGATTGTGCAGCTACACTAATGCACTAAGCACTGTCAGCGCTTCACTAGTGCTTGGATACTATTAAGGTTGAAAGTTTTCTCAGTATGCTGGACTCAAAACAGACTTCCTGCTTCATATCTGAAATGCTGGCCTACCAGGAGCTCCTTTAACAGCCCAAACCTGTGGAAATGGCTTGGAGCGGGGTCAGGACTGTATGGGGGATGTGGCAATAACTCCCAGTCGAGTTCCTGTAATGTGCAAGAGGTGTTGGTGAATGATTGTGTGTACAGTTCCCATAGACAGATGTGGCACTTGCGCAAGTTGGTGACTAAGTTACCTGTTACCTTTCAGGGAACAGGCATTCCACTCGCTGTATGTTCACAGAAATGACTGCAGTGGGATCCGATCTACCTCAGCCCGGATTGTCATTCACGGACATACAGCCTTTTGCAATGATGCAATGAACAATACATAAACCTGACATAAGACTGTCATAAGACCTTATGAGCTGATACATTAAGAGATACATTATTTTACACACATAAGCCATTATAATTAAAATCAGAGGGATATGTACCTCTGTCATACTTTTATTATCAACAGACCTGACTTATGTCATTTGTCATGAAGGGTTTATGTAGCTCTAGGTAGTCAATGTTATTGAATCAAACAGTAATCACGGTCTTTTGTTGATATACGTTTCTTAATAATTGGGAAATTCGGGTCTTCTGCAGCATAACAAGATGAATTACTTAAGGTAATGTGGTGATAAATGGAGCCGAAATGACTTTGCTGAGAAACTCTGAGGAGGAATTACTTTTAAATTTGATTTATTGCTATTCCCTCTGAGCGCTTGCAGGAAAGCGATAATAGGGGCACGACGAGCCGAACATGCCGGCTAAGGTTCTCGTCTGGGCGCCGAGTGAAATCAGCGCATTCGGAAGGACCGATCGTGAGAACCGTGTGTGATGTTTCTTTACATGTGTGAGGGAATGATGATAGTCAAAGGCACTGTCGCGAGTAAGTTCCAAGCAGCCTCACGCAATCCAGGTGTAATCTGAAGACTGCAGAAAAGAATGTTAGAACTATAGCGCCTTTCCGAATCTAATACTCTTTAGAGATACAGGACAGGAAAATGCATAGCGTAAGCAATATTCGAATATGAATACATTTGAATCTCTCAGCAGTTTCGTGCTCAGCATGCTTTATTGCACAGAGGTAGACCGACACTCCTGTCATGTGACATGATTGAAATTCGGACAGCGTGCAAGGAAGGGGGAAAAAAAAAAGAAAAAAAAAAGTCTCGCCGTGTCTCTGGCAATCCGGAAAAGTTCCTGACACGTCATGCTTGAAAGCCGTGCTCTCGATCGACCGAAGTGCAGCGGCAGCACATCCCTTGTGCTTTCCAGACAACTCCAAACATCTCTAGCAGCACGCTCCTGCTTACATAACTTTGGTTTTGAACCAGGCTAGCCTGCTAGATTCTCTTCAGAGGAGATAAAAACTCATGGCAGCTGTGAGAGACAACTCGGTCTGCTCGGGAAGCAAAGAAAATCGAAAAGATGATCAGCAAAATATTACACAGAGAGAGAGAGAAAGAGAGAGAAATAAGACAGACCACACACACACACACACACATACACACACACACACACACACACACGATTCCCTCTTTGCTGTCTCTGTTTCCCTTTCTCACTCTCTTCCCCTCTCTCTCTCTCTCTCTCTCTCTCTCATACACACATACACACACACACACTGCTCTTGATTGAGGGTACTACAAAGCAGCGAGGGAGGCTGCGCATTAATATTTTAAAAAGGGCACCCACTACGTTTGATGCGCAGGCCCTTATGCAAATCGAGAGGAGGATGAAGGTCTCCCGAGGAGCATGTGTTGCTTTCTGTTTTGCTTCAGAAATTTCCTTTTTTCCTTGATAAGTCTAAATGAACTTTTCACCCTCCCTGTGCAGCCCTTGCTCGCAGCACAGAAGGAAAGTTAAACTCCTCTCTGTGCTTTGCTGTGCGTTAGCAGTGCAACACAATAGCAATCTTTGCCATAGCAATAGCACTCCAAATGCTGTATCCATGTCTAGCAAATTTACTCACTCGCTCTCAATCACTCATCATCTACATTGCTGTATCTTGTATACAGGTTTGCAGGGGGCCTGAAGAATAACCCAGGGGACTTAGGGCACGAGGCGGGGTACACCCTGGACGGGGTGCCAATCCATTGCAGAGAACGCACATACTGTATATGCACACACTCATATGCTCGTTCACACACTATGGGAATTCCAATAACCCTAATCATAACCTAATCATAACCTAAGCTTGTCTTTGGACTGTATGAGGAAACCGGAGAACCTGGAAGAAACCCACCAAGCACAAGAGGAGAATGTCTCATGTTCTATGTTTTGTCTCCCAGACTCAATCAGATGTTCTGGGAAGCTTTATGTTAACCTTAATAAATAAATAAATATATGTATATATATATCTTTCATGCAATCGGATGTGTCTTCATGCAGTATTTGGTGTCTTTGTCACTCTGGTTGTGAGTGCGCATGATTCTAACGTGTAACTTCAGTGAACACGGGTGAGCGGTAAAGCACATGAATATCGAGTTATCATTAATGAAGTTACTGGGAGCTTTGTGACTTACCGGAATAAACTGAAAACAGATTGGAAGGCACACGAGAGCTAATTGTTTTTAAATGGATTACTGCTTTTGAAAATAAATGCGCGGTAACGAGCGGAAAGGATGGCCATGGAGGACGTCATTGGCCGTAGAAGCATTTCGCTTCAATGAATTGTCCCTCAGTCGGGCGAGGTGGCTCACGACTTGTCTCGCTGTTGCAAATCGGGTTATGCGGCGCACGCGGCTACTAACCGATGCTGACGGACAACCAGGCCTGTTTTCACTACTAAAGAACCAGAACCAAAATTATGCACCACAATGTAATGGTAAGAGTTTATTTGCTACAGTTTTTATGTTAAAAAAAAATGTATATGAAGAAATTACCATTAAAAGATTAGAGCAGTTATGAAGGCTTTATAGAGCATAAGTAGCAGACACATCTCGATATTAACTGTTCAAAGCAGATTATTGCATATTTTGGATGCCTTCAGCATTGTTGGAGGAAACAAGTGAAAAAAAAAATCAGACAAACACACACACACACACAGAGTGCTGTGAAAAAAGTATTTGCCTCTGTTCTTGATTCAACAGGTCTGGCAATAATCAGGCCTGGGTGTGGCTAGTGAAATTTAACTCATCTTTCCAAAAATCACAGTTCATTCCTGATTTAACAGGGGAGGCTGGGAGGGGGATTTACTTTTTCAAATACAGTAGGGCCAGGTAGGTTTTGACAGCAGTTTTGACATTTAAAAAAATGTAATCATCATTTAAAAACTCTATTTTGTATTTATTCAGGTTGTTTTTGGAAAAATATTAAAATTAGTTTAATAATCTCAATCATTTAAGTGTGAGAAATATAAAAATATGAAAAAAAAAATCAGTAAGGTGCAAATACTTTTAACTTTTTTCACCGCATTATATACTGTATATGAAACACTGTCAATATATTAAAAGCAAATCCTACAGTAGTCATTAATGTGTTAGGTTTCGTTAAAAAGAAATCAAGCTAATGATTATAAATTAATTTAATCTACTTCTCTGCGTCTTCTAAAAAATATTTGCCATGCCGTTCATTTTTTTTCCTAAATCTGGTTGATCAGAAGGTGTTAATCGCTGTACATTGCAGTGGTGTTTAAAAAAATAAAAAAAAATAAATAAAATTGTTTTTAGAAATGTAACTTTTTTTTATAATTTACCTAAAAATGCATGATTTTTCCTTATCTAACAGCACTACAGTATGAACATTGTGAACTACTGGAATAAAAGTGGATGTGAACTTTTGCCTCCTGCTGTTAGACTGCAGAGCAGACACACTGAGATAATTGCCTATAATATGAATCAGGTGTACCGGAGGACATTCCTTCAGCCTGACACGTCTTTCAGCCTCAACGATCGACTTCAATCCTTCCGTCTGACAATGCCAAGAATCCTTGCACAGGGTTTCAACCCGAGATTTTTTTTTCATATACAGGAATTGGCAGGATTGAATGAATAGATTCTTATCTAAAGTCCAGCCGTGCATAAACATGAGCTAAAAAAAAAAAAAGAGAGAGAATAAAAATAAAAATACAGAAAGGCGCCGCAGTCCTATTTAACCTGTGTATGGTTCGCTTTGTGAAACTGTGCCAACTATTTCGGAGTCAGTGCATTGCTGCATCCAGCTCACTTGCTATAAAAATGTCAAGCGTTTAAAGCAGGGACCAGCATGTGATATGGTGACATAAAGCAGCTATTTTTTCATGGTCGGTCGGCGGAATTGAGAACTTCAAAGCAAAATAGTCTCCTACAGTTTAGTTGGAACTTGGGCTTTGTTCGTGTAAAAGCTCATGCTTTTGATTCATCTCAATAATCAGGAGAAAACTTTCACTGCAATATAAAATTGCTCTGAGATTTCAAGTCAAAAGAAATCATGTTGTACAATGCCTGGAAGTATTTCCCATTTTCTGCAAAATATACAATGTACATGTTCTGGTGACAGATTCATTTCAATTTGAGTGATAAACTTTTTAAAGGCTAGTAATGTACATTATACTGCATGTTAATACCTCCAAAATGCTTCTAAACCTTTAATATACTAGCATTACTAAGCATTAGTTATTAAACCATTTTAAGTAAAATTTTCTTTATAGATTTAAACTAGGTCGGCACGGTATTCAAATTCAAATTCAAATTCAAATTTTATTTGTCACATACACAGTCATACACAGTACGAAATGCAGTGAAATGCTT
>JAQMYL010000012.1:34147867-34158037 GCA_030014365.1 Clarias pachynema
GGCATGAGGAAGATGGCGGCGTGGTCGGATTTACCAAACGCTGGACGAGGTTGCGCCTTGTAACCGTCCTTAACCGTATTGTAGAGGTTAGCACTGTCGCCTTGGACCTCCAAGGACCGGGTTCAATTCACGCCTCTGATGGAGTTTCTGTGTTCTCCCTGTGCTTGGTGAATTTCCTCCGGGAACCTTGGTTTCCTTCCACAACCTAAAGACATGCAAATTAGATTAATTGGCATTCCTAAATTGCCTAGAGTGTGTGTGGCCTGTGATGGATTGGCACCCTGTCCAGGGTGTACCCTGCCTTGTGTCCTAAATCTCCTGGGATAGGCTCCAGGTCCCCGGTGACCCTGTATACAGAATTAAGGGTGAGAGCGATGAAATTGCAAAAAAAAAAAATAGTTATTACTATTTACTATAAACTCATAAAACTAGGAAAATTTATTATTATTATTATTAAACATCATATACTGTATTATACACATTTTTAAACAAGTTTGCATATGTCTTGAAGGTGTTTGTTAATGTTCCAGTTGAAATAAAGCTCAAATCCTGCATTCTTGCCGCTGGATGTTCTTTCTGTTTCACTCCTTTTCCAAACATGCTGTATTAGTGTCTGTAGATTTAAATGAACTGCTCTCAAACAGCTCTTTTTCCTAGCCAATCAGAATCCAGGGACCAAAAACTTCTGTTTGGGCCCTTATCGAGTATCATGCTAACCTACAGAGCTAAAGAAGGCTAGCTTAGCCATTAGCAGTTAGCTGCTTCCCACTAGCCTAGCGTTATTTGCTTTAGCTCTTAAATGGCACTAGAGAATATCAGAGCTGGGCAGAATTTGGTGGAGCTGAGCATTAAGCTGGCGAAGGGTCTCCTGATATATGACATCACAATATGGGGACGACTGGTTTGCTTGTTGGCCAAAAAATAAATTAAAATAAAAAAACAACAAATATTTTTTTTTATATGCACACTGGAGAGCTACCTGACTGTAAATGACTAAAAAGTGAATTTTGCATAATATATTTCCTTTAAATGTGCAATTGCCAAATAATTGTATTACTTACTTTCTTACTTCTTTACAAATAACAAAGGGAAGCAAATGCTAAAAATGTTACATGTTGCATAAATAAATGTTACATAAATACTGTACAGTATTTACATGTGCCATTCATTAGTCATTTTAAAGAAACTCCCTTCACCTTTACTTCAAAAAAGCATAATGAGCACTTTTCCTAGACATTGTTACTCATTAATGCTGATGAGAAACGAAGCTGGAAGCCATGTTAGCTACACTACAGTATATGGACAAGTATTTGGCCAAACCTGCAATTACATTGTACTCCATTACTATACTCCAATATGGAGTCTGTCCTCCTTTTGCAGCTACCGTATAACAGCTTTCATTCTCCCTGCATGTTTCTGTGGGAATTCCTGCCCATTTATTCTGTAGAGCATTTATGAGGTCAGGCGCTGATGTTGGATGAGAAGGCCTGGCTTGCAATCTTTGTTCGAGTTCATCCCAAAGGTGCTCGATGAGGTTGAGGTCGAGTTCTTCCACACCGAACTCATCAAACCATGTCTCTGTAGTCATTGCTTTGTGCACTGGCACACAGTCAGGTTGGAATAGAAAAGGGCCTACCCCAAACTGTTGGAAGCATGAACGCATGGCATTGTCCAAGACGTCTTGGTATTCTAAAGCATTAAGATCGCTCTTCACTGAGGATGAGGGGCCTGATTGATTAAAACATCAGTATTCAATAATTAAACAATATAATGCTGTAATGAAGACTTTAATAATTGTACAGTGATGTATTAGACTAATTTGGGGTGTTTGTATAATGCCTTTTGTTTAGTTGGTGATGCTAACAATGTAAACAAACAAACAGAACCTGGACATTGAAATCATTCTTGGCCATGCTGATCAATCTGTATAAGTGGTTCACATATTTGTAGTTTTATATACTCAGTTTTTACTCTGAACTGATTTTGCTAATGCTAATTTCTGTCAGCATGCTAATTTTAGCAAGCTAACTCAATATAATGGAGCTTTGTGTTTTGTTTTGTTTTTGTGGATATAGGCTATAGACACAAATATATGTATACATACTGATACATCATGTAAAAACCATTTGAAACCTTCTACACCAAATATAAAGCTACGCATTAAAGTAATGGATTTCTTGGGTTGAAAAAAAAGAGTGGTGAAGTTGTCAACTTGACAAAGCAGGCCAGTTAATAATGAAATACAACGTGCAGTGTAACATGAAGGTTGTAGTAAATGTAGCCCAGAGTTAACCCATTACTCAATCACAGCTTTGTGATAGTCATAACATACCAGGCTTTAATTACCTGTAGTACAGCCTCTGCTGTGTCAAACACAAAAACAGGAACATGAATGTTTGAAGGGGACAGGAACGTAATCCTGTATGAAGCTCAGGCTGACATGTAGTCTACCTCTCCCACTACATGTAGCCCCGTGATTAATGGTGTCGTAAAGATCTCCCATATTTCACTCTGCTAGACGTTCACGAGCACGGCGCCTCTGACACACGAGACATGACATGGGGTCATGAGTAAGGCGGGGAGCGAGCTCGCGCTATTATCAGGAATGGCATATGCGGGAATGGTATGAAATTTTACCACAACTGACCCTCAAGTCCGGTTCAGGTCAGGATTCCAGGTATTTTTTTGTCAATGTGAAACATATGGGTGAGGTTCTCTTACGGGCAAGCATTTACACTTTTTTCCTAATTGCTTGTGTATAATAAATGCTTAATATATTGTAACTGGTTTGATGCATGGGTGACACGCTGGGATGCAGGTACAGTCTGGTGAGCGGTGGTGGCTGGCAGTGTGGGCCCACGTGGGCAGTGGATCCTGTGAGCTTCCTTGTCTACACCTTTCGTGTTTTGCTGAACCAGCTCCTCCCGGCTCTCATTGGTGTGTTGACAGGCGGGTATCTCACAGACACTCCCTGCCTGGGTGGCTTTCCCAGCTGGACCGGAAGCCTTGTCATGGAACGCACAGCTGCCTTTTGTCCTTCGGCAGCAGGGTTACGAAATCTGGGCTATGTTTGAGAGTTGCAGTGCAGGGCTGATCAAAGTGGCGATCAAAGGCAATCTGATTCCAAACAATCCAATATATATATACAGTATATTGGATCGTTTGGAATCAGATTGCTTTCAGGTTTCTGAACATTCATCTTCTATACCATTTATCCTGTGTACAGGGTCGTGGAGGCCTGGAGCCTATCCTAGGAGCCTTAGGGCATGAGGCAGGGATAGGGTGCCAATCCACAGGTCACACACCCATGTCATGGTGGTGTCATGGTTAGGTTGCCTCGCGCCTCCAGTGCCGAGGGTTTGATTCCCGCCTTGAGTCTTCTGCGTGTGGATGTTCTCCTCAAGCTTGGTGGGTTTACATTTACATTTAGGCATTTCGCAGACGCTCTTATCCAGAGTGACTTGCATTTTTATCTCATTATACATCTGAGCAGTTGAGGGTTAACATGCTCAAGGGCAGTTGAGGGTTAACTTGCTCAAGGGCCCAACAGTGGCAACTTGGTGGTTGTGGGGTTTTGAACCTGGGACCTTCCGAACCATAGTCCAATGACTTAACCACTGAGCTACCCCTGGCCCTGGGTTTCATCCGGGTACTCCGGTTTTCTCACACAGTTTGCCCATAGTGTGTCTGTATGCATGTGTGTGCACCCAGCGATGGATTGACACCCTGTACAGGGTGCACCCTGCTTTGTCTTTCATCACAGTTCATCACAACATGGCGTACCACCATTTTTCACACTTTTGAGTGGTCCGTGTGCCAAACTGACAGGTAACATTGATGGTTTCACAAATTGTTGTCCACTTCCTCTTTTTATTTTTATAGGTAAGAATAATGCAGAATTTTCCTTTATTTTATTTTTTTTCACATTTTTTACTTCTTCCTCCACAAGCAAAATGTTCTCATCTTCTCTTTTTAAGTCATGAGGGACACATCTATAAGTTTTGTTTTTGTGAAATAAAAAAAGTTTTAACATTTTAATTTTCTACAGTACTATTATTACTAATACCTGTCATAAAATCTACAACACCAAAACAGTGTAGCCTACTTTGTGGCTCTCAGCAACATAAACAGTGATGCCACACACTTTCCTAGCAGTTCTACTCCTCACTGAAATGGAGAGTAAGAGTAGAAAGTTTCATAAATTACTTTTATGTCCTACTCTGAGGTACAGTAGGAGTATTTTAGGTCTAAATTTACTCAGCGTGATTCCTGAGTGTTTCTGAGATGCCTACTGATTATGGTCCCCTGGACTAGACCTGAAGAGTGACATGTGATCTCTCCATTTTTAACCATCTTATTGTCACATCACACAACTCACGTGTTAGAGTGTGCCCACGCCTCCAGCATTGTTACCACAGCAACCAATGCAGATACGTCGACAATGTGACAGATTTGGCTGCATAGAGCCAAATCTGATCTTATCCCTTTCAAATAACATTGTGGACAGTCAGTCCTAAAGATCAGATTTGTGAAACAAATTGGATTAGCCTGCAGTCAGAACAAGGCTTAATTGCCCTTGGATGAACTCCATTTAAGTAATTATGAGACTTCTAATGGCAACTGTTTCTACACAGAATATAATTCAGTGGTTTCACAGGAAAGGGGGGTAGGGGTGACTACTTGTGCTTTTTATTTTTTTATTTTTTTATCATTTTACAGGATGTAGCAGTTTCCCCCAAAGCTCAAGGGCTACAGTACGTTGTGGAAACTCATAACCTGTACAGTAATTCCAATTAAGTCCACAAATACATGATATTACTCTGTATGCCAATAATATATTACTTTTGCTGTTCGTGTGCTCCCAACTCCCAGTTAACGTAGTTTTTACTTGGGTTCTTTGGGATATAACCAAAACTAAAATGATTGATGGGCCTTCAAATCCCGTCAATACAACAGTCATCTGCTGTCAGGATGGAAGGCACGGTGATGTTCAGTTCAGTTGCGCTTGTACTGTATAGCACTTTTACTGTAGCAAAGACATCTGTGTGGTCAAAAACTGTAGTTTCGTCTAAGAAAAAGTCGTGAGAGTGTAGTTGTATTGTTGCCCAATGCATCAATGTGACCCTGTAACAACTAACCATAAGAACAAGTTCACCAACACTCTTTAAATTTCCACCAGATGGAGTTCAAAAGAGCTTCATCAAGCCTCTCGGCCTGCTAAAATTCACATTTGGCCAACGTAATGAAGGATAAAGGTAGGAAAAAATGGAGCCTTTAGCAACGTTTGCTGTCGGAGGAAGAGAGTGTGACCCAGACATTACTGAGTTTCTTATTAATTCAGTGTCAGAGTTAATTTTCATCTCGGCCACCTAGCACGGACACGGAATGCAAATGACTTACATATGACAGCTCTGACCACTCTCTCTCTCTCTCTCTCTCTCTCGCTCGCTCTGTGTGAACATTATTTCCCAATATTTCCCATCACAGAAGCTTTACAATGTCCCTGACTCAAAATGTTGTCACACTGCCACCAGTATTATTCTATAAACTTGTCTGTTTGCATAAGGGTTACGACGGCGATAACGCCAAACAGATTCGGTTTTAAACTTTATGGTTCGAGCTTACTGTTTTATGTCATGATCTATCCCTTCATAAACTGAAGCAACATTCTCAGGGTGCATCTGCAGGTCTTTATGAGCCTCATTAACGTTTACAGCTATGAAGTATATGTAATTAATGGAATGTTTCTGGGTTCCAGCCACGCTATTTGCCTTGGAGCTGGAACTAATGTCCGATAGCAAATTATTATCATATTTGAGAATTCACCAGCACTTCAGGATGAAGTGTAAAGTGATTCTTGGACTTTCTTAAAGTCCAGTTGAGAGATATTGATGGAGAGTGTTACCTAATAGCTCGCTCACTCACTTGCTCATCATCTATATTACTTCATCCTGCATACAGGGTTGCAGAGGGCAGAGTCTATCTCGGGAGACCTTGGGCACGAGGTGGGGTACACTCTGGATGGGGTACCACTCCATCGCAGGGCAAATACACACACTCAATCACACATTATGGGCAATTTGGGAATGCCAATCAGACTTATCTGCATATCTTTGCACTGTGGGATGAAACCCATCAAGCACAGGGAGAACACACAAACTTCGCGTGCACAGACCCGAGGTGGGAATCGAACCCGGACGCTGGAGGTGCAAGCGACAGTGCTAAGCACTATGCCACTGTGCCACCATTACATAATAGAGCCTCTATGTTTAAAAAATACCATAGAAATATTCACAAATGCCAAATGTAGACATTTCCATTATATGCATCTAGAATGCAGTAGATCTCTGACAATACTCTCAAACAATTACATAAAGCATGCACACATCCTCCAAAGTGAGGGAAGTTTTTATTTTTACATTTTTTTAGGTAGCTTCTCTGTGCGGGTGGCACATGTTCCCGCAGCGTCAGATGGCCAGTGAAGGGGATCTCACAGCAGAAAGGCCTGTGTCTGTCAGTTACAAGCTGGGATATCGCCACGATGCCACCCTTACACTCACTTTGATTCGACCAAAACATGAAGGCAGCTCTTGTTCTTGATAAATTGCCTCTAAAAATTTTAAAAGAACAAGAGAGAGAGAGAGAGAGAGAGAGGACGCCGATGGAAATGTATACATGTGCTTATGAAGAAAAACATCTTATGCGCATACTTTTTGGTCAAGCATGACAGATGTCTTTCTGGAGCAGTTTTTGAGACCAACTAGCTTGTTTCAGGTGAAGATGGAAAGACGTGTCAGGTCACCGATCTTCCTCATCAGTGGTCAGCTGTCATGTTATAGTAAAAAAAAATCCACTACTAAGGAAGAAAAAACAATGTAGGAAAGGAGTAAAAAAAATAAATCAAATCGATTTATAAATAATATTTTAAAAAATCATAAGCAAGAAAATACCGTAATGATTGTACATTATGCTGCTATTATTATATAATCGTTATTATAGTTATTTGATATAAAAAAAAAAATGACCTGGACTTTTCTCAATTAATCAGCAAATTGTACTAATGAAATAAGCATGGCCTACAGTATAACCAGCTGTAATCTCAAACAAGTGCCTTTACAGCCGGCTTCATTCCAGCACCAGCAATCAAGACCCAGGGACAGCGAGGGGTATCGTTGCCATGACAACCGCTTGAGCGAAACGCGTTATTTGCATGAGCAGTGATAAAATAAAACCTCTGACATAAAACTAGACATAAACTCCCACATCTGATTGTGTTATGATTTGGCTCTTTAATATAAAAGCAACATGAAAATATTCTAAATGGGAACGCTAATGTGTTGCTTATGTCAAGCATTCTTAAATATAATAATCAGAATGTGTACCTTAATTTTATATCATTGCAGCAGGTCCAATAAGTGTGAGGAAAATCACAAATTTGCATTAATACTGTACATATGGGCTTGTTTTGTGCAAAAAAAATATACTATACTTTTTAAAAAAAATAAATATCTTTAAAACATCACTGTGAGAGGCTAATGTACATGCTGAGTGTCCTCTGCTGTAGCCGAGCTCATCTGCCTGTCAGCGGACGGACAGATAAGCGACGTTCCTGCATGTGGATAAGTCATTCTCTACATGCTCGCCACTGCACTTCACCTGTACGCTCAGCAGACAGCCGGCGAGCGCGGGCGAGAGACAGAGACAGAGACGTGGAAAGTGAGACTGTGAATCTGAAAGAAGGAGATAACAACCAAGAAAGGTGACATGAAATGTACTTTCAAAAAAAAAAAAAAAAAAAAGGCAGTATCTTTTTGGACCAGGTATGTTGTATTTAGGGAAAGCCAGAGGGGTTGGATAACGTTCAGGTCAGGAAGAATAACTCTGCTTTCCATCACAACATGCTGTAGTTGATTATTTTCTCATAATTAAATTCTGCTTGAATATTGGGTGAAAATCTAAGTGCAACTCTAATCTCGTGTCTCTTAACAAGTAAGATTAAATGTGACCTTCAGATGACCTTTTTTTGTTCAAATGAACAAATAATGATATAATATTGTTTCAAATATTTTGAACAAGGGCAAAGACTCCAGACATCTAGACAGGATGTGGAAGTGAATGCACAATATTTGCACTTTGATGTTTTTTCATCAATTCATTCTTTGTGCTTTTTTTCCCCAACTAGGAGTTCACGGGCCATTAAAATGAAGATCTCGAGGCGACTCATGATAAGAGCTAAAGGATAATTTCGTCTAAGTTCATGTATGGCGACCCTGAAGCTTTGTGTCGTATCACAACATCAAAAGCGTCTAGCTTTTTTTTCTCTCTGCATTTAAATGCTAGCGTCATGCTGATTTCCAGAACAGGACTAATGAGAGGCATTTGCCTTTATGAGGAAGGCATCTGGGAACGTTCCGAGTCTCTGTGACACTGACTGCATGTGTCTCGCGCAGTAGGAATGCTGTAGTGCTCCTGACCCCAATTTCATCTCCTTGTCACCATTTTCTTTGTAGGCGGCCTGAATAACTTATCTGCCTCTTACTTCTTCCTGTGCAGCAGAACAAAGACAGAGACAAAGACAGAGAGAGATAAAGAACAGCAATGAATAAAATATATATATATACTATGATTTAACCATCTTTCTCAATATACTCTGTTAATGAAGGATAATTTATTCATTCATTCATTTATTCTTTCATTCATTTATTAATCTTCTGATCAGAGTTGAGGTGGATCCAAACTCCCTCCCAAGGAAAACTAACAGGTGACAGGAATACACCATGATGGCACCTGATTGAGAGTGGTCCTAGAGTACAGACTTGAGGAGCCTCAAGTATTTCTCCACCTAATTAACTATCTGTAAAATAAACCAGACTGGTAATGAGTTTCAAAATGTGTTCTGAATAACATAAATAGGTACAAGTTTCCAAGTGCTAAAACAGAAAAGCTTCTGAGCTAGAATTCTGTTGATGCTATGGCCATCCATGTTTAGTACTCGTACTGTAGGGAGAAAAATTGGCTATTCTGTATAAGAAGGAGGGATGCCATCTTCTTTATTCCCTGTCAATTAGAGTGACACTAGCCAATCTTGGGCACCTGTTAGCTCGAGTATGCAGAAGAGGATGGATTGCATTTTTTTCTGGTATGATGTGCTGTACTGGAACTCAACTTGATCAGCATTTCAGTCAGCTAGCTTGATGAGTCTTGAAGGAGCGCATGTTCACCCGTGCCCAGTTGGCTGTTAGTAGAAACACTACAGAAATGGTTGTGTCCATTTGCATTTGAGTTCCTTCTCTTTGCTCCATATATTACTAAGGTCTAAACCCTTTGCCTGTCATACCGAAACCAGAAGGGAAGTAATGTTATTGAATCAGCTTCCTCACACAACTAGACTTTGGTTAAAGTGACCACCATCCTTCACTAAGGGCACTAGGGATCGACTCCACAATTCAACAGTTTTCCCAATCCACCAAACAAACCAAACACTTGAGGTGGGAAACAGCCCCAGGTCTGGAAATAACCTTAAGTATAAAAACAGTCTAAGAAGAATGTACCAATTCTATTAGGAATAAAAATACAGAAGATTTTCTGAGAGGTGAGGAATGAATCCATAGAAGAAGAAAAGCGCTGGAGGTAAAGTTCCGTGAGAAAAGAAAAGTTTCGTTATGTTACAATACTGTCTCTGGCTCAGAGGTTGTTACTGTATGTCGGTGATTTCACAAACAGCATGAATACACTTCAGGACGTGTATGTGTGATTGAGCGTGAAGGAGAGATGCGGGCTGTAACGACTTCATCTTTATGTAGACACTCGAGTAATTTTCTTCTCTCTGCTGTCTCATGAGGAAGTGATCTGCTTTCACTTAGGCAGGAAATGTGAGCGTCTTCGTTCCTCGACTGTCCTAAAAACTCACCCGGAAAAGGGAAATCCATATTTACGGATTTAGATACACGAACAGAGCTTTATTGCAGATATATTCTATTGATCGACTATTTGCTCTGGAGCTTTTGTCAGCTCCCTCCGTGAGTTTGCTCGCTGATTAAAAAGTCCTTGTTTTGATTACACGAGGTCGACGCTGTAATTCAAGGACGGTATATACCGCAGAAGATAGTTTGCAGGTGCAGGATTAAAGAGGCTAGGCTGGGGGCGGGGGGGGGGGGGGGGGGGGGGGGG
>JAQMYL010000012.1:34197520-34207790 GCA_030014365.1 Clarias pachynema
GAAGTCTCCTGGGATAGGCTCCAGGTTCCCCGCGACCCTGAACACAGGATTAAGCGGTATAGAAAATGAATGAATGATTGATAAAGCTGGGTCTACAGTACAAACCACTGAATCAATGGGAGTATTTAGTATTGTCCACATTAATTAAAAGAGGTTGTACGAGCTTTTGAGTATGACTGCACATGCAAAAATTATAATAATTGCAGCATAATACATGCATAAGTTTTCAACTAGCACATACTGGCCTTTCCCCAAACCACACACATAAATATTATATTCTTTATGTAAAATTGTAGAAATGTAAAGAAATTTTTCTGCAAATTATGCACACTTTGACATGACTTCTGTATATCAAAACTGGACAAGAAAACCTGGTTCTGCTGCTTTTGAAAAATGTATTACAGTTCCTCAGTAATGTGATTATCCCAGAGGCTCAGGTCTGCATTATGTAAGTCCATGTTAGTATTTGGGAGTCCCTGGTATCAATTCAAAGAACACCAATTCTCCCTCATAGCAATCAAGAAGGTGCCAGCATGAGCTTCCATTTCCAGGAGAAACCACTTTTTATTTTCCTTTGGTTGCTGGAGGTTCTGGTGAAACCGCAAGGTAAGAGCATTTAATTATATTTCCTTGTTGTAAATGAGTTTTATACATTTACACACCATATTATGGAAGCTCGGTTAGCCTTGCACCCTCAGGGTTCATTTTGCACCTTGCACCTCCATTTTGCATGTTTTTCCCCAAGATTTGTGGGTTTCCTCCCACTGTCCAAAGACATGCAGGTTAGGCTAACTGGCGTGCACAAATTGCCCATAGTGTGCAAATGTTGACCTGAGATCCTAAAGGGGAATAAATACAATGGTCACCATTGGCCTCCACTACAGAGGTTCCTAGATGGCTGGATGGACACATCATATTATGTGCCAGTTTTTTTCCCCCTTGTGTTTGCAATCGCCCTGCAGGTTTTGTATTGGAGATTTGCCTTGCAATTAAAAACTACTTTTTTTGACATAAAAAAACTACGTACAAAATCAAATATAAAAAAAGGCAGACATACAGTACATATGTTTCATACACAACAGTTATCTGAAGCTGTAAGTGCTAGCCTACAGTAGAAACTAGTATGGTACCTGTTTTAATGGTTTTGACCTGTAGGGGGCCTTGGCCTTCATAAAACCTAGCTTTCCTACAGATTACTGCTGGTGCTGCTGTGAGCAAGACCTGCACTGCACTTTCTCCATTACAACACAACTTACAGTTTACAATAAATATATTGGGTGCACTCGCTAGCGCACAGCTCTCTGGTTGAGGATTGGTTCCCTGACAAGGAACTGGGAATTGAAGCCAGGTTACATGCTAGCCACTAGTCCACCATAAAACCTGATGTGTACTGATGTGATCATTGCGTGACTCAGGATTCCCCTACTGAACTACACTAATGAGTGTTAAACGCAGGAACAGTACACATCATAGACACGTAACAGATCGCACCAGCTTCATTAAATATTGGTCAATCATTTTTGTCCTCTCTTTCTAGTCTACTCACTTGGATTGAACTTGATATCGATGCTCGTGGTGGAACCTTACAGGCCAGTGCAGAGTATCTCACAGCAATGAGAAATCTAACATCCCACATCCTGTAGTTGCCAAACTGACTTCCTGTCCTGCCTTTCTGTCTAGTCCACTGTCTGCTCCTGAAATGTGCATCAGGGATTGTTCTGGTCAAGACATGAAAACTGAAGGGCATGTAAAGGACGTTAGGGAGTTTTAGAGCAATAAATCAGTAATAAGAATTGATTTATTCAATAATTTAAATGTAAAACATATTGTATAGTTCAATCTTGTTCATTTTAGGTCTAATGCAGGAAATAATAATAATAATAATAATAATAATAATAATAATAATTTGATATCTTACTAGCTAGAAAGCTAGAAATTGACTACTGTAGCTATAGGGTTAATGTCACATTAGGTCTTTGATGCCACATACGACCAACATGGTTTCACAAATGCAGATTCATAAGCTAAAAGTTACAAGCCACTTAATCAAGTTTTTGAACGCAAAACATTGTTTGCTTCTACGTAGCTAGCCAGTACAATAAATCTTTGTATGTAGTAAATGTAAGCTTAAGTTGCTACTTGGCACAAAAATATGCCAAATAAATATATTTTCCCCCTCATTCTACAAAAGTGCTAAGCATTATAGGGTCCTACAGTATAAGATATTTTACTATGGTATGCACTTTACTATGGTAAACTATAGTATAACCATTTTATGCTATAGTATTACTGTGGTACTTTAGGCATTGTCATGGTAGATGCCATAAGACTTTATAGAGTACCAGGGGAGTTACTATGGGACTTCAGTGGGTACTGTGGTACTACAGAATATACTTTGGCACATGTACAGTACCATCAGACTACCATTGTACCTACTGTATATACAACGGTAAAATTTCTTATGGTGGCTTTATTATTTTTCTTCTTTGAAACAAATAAATGGGCTTATCTGGTGGAAAGCTACTAAATGTATTGTATATTTATCCATATAACAACACATATTTTAGCTAACAAGCTATTCCTGCTAACCTGAGATAATTTACCCTGATGCTAGCTATAAAACTATCTATTTTTATTAGATAGGTATTTGGTGAGGTTTAATATATATTTTTAGATAACTTCAGAAGCTTAACTTCAATTACATTTGTCTTAAGGCTGCATGAAATTATTTCTAAGTTATGTGTACAACCAGGGACAAAATTAGCATAAACACATGTGCTGTGTGTGTGTGTGTGTGTGTGTGTGTGTGTCTGTGTGTGTATATGTGTGTGTGTGTATGTGGGGGGGGGGAGCCTGACAGTGTTTCACCAATTTGCCAGAAGCTAGTCAAATATACTGCAAAAATTATTTGATGCTTTTTTGTGTTTGACCATTTTGTTCCAAACTCACCAGCAGAGGGCAGTGTTTACTAGAAAAAAAATGCAGTAGAAGGATGGCTAGTTTATTTGGTTAGATGCAAGAACATGCACACTTTATCTTTTGTCATTTTCTTTTGGTTTTCTTTGTAAAATATTTATTACTTGTAGATTATACGGTAACTTATCCATGGGTAAATTATATTATTTAATAGAAAGTTATGGTAGTGATAGAAGTCATTCAAACAAGTAAATCATTAAGAACAACCTCAAAGAGTATTTGATATAGTGTGTGTCAATTCACACTTATTTTCACACTTTCACTCATTCTCTATTTAGCTTATCCTGTTTATTGCCGTTGGGGAGGGCTGAAGTCGATCCTAGTTCAATCAGGGCCCAAGGCTGGATACACACTGGGAGTCAAGCACACACACTCACATACAGTATATTTACTCACTATGGACAATTTCTCAAGAAGTAACTAGTCTAGGAACGCTTTTGTGTGATATATCATCTAATCCATGCACATTCAGTGTATTATGAGTAGTTTCTCAGCTATCAAGCAACCATTAAAAACTGCTTAGAATGGATTGAATGATGGTATGAATTCATAAAGTAAAAACAGATCAAAGCCAGAAAAGCTTTGGAATCATGTGAAACAGCATATGGCTACGATACGCAAGCAATACTTCACAAATCTGCAAAGAAACTAGAGGAACGGAGTGATAAATAATTAAAGAATGCAGAAGAGATGTCAGAGGCCAAGCATCTATGATTTATGGCAGGTGATATAACATGGATTATACTGCAGTGTTGTGTGTTCTGATTGGCCAGAAAGTGTTCTTTAATACAAGGGGCAGTCAAGTCAAACTGGGTCTTGTGATGAAAATTCTTGTGAATAAAGACAAAAGTGATTGGTATTTACAGATGACTTTAATCACAGTATGGTGATGGGACTCTTAGCCGCAGTAAAACATTTGATTGGTGTAAACGTTTTAAGGAAGGACATACTGTATGTCTGTGAATAATAATCATTCAGCGAGTGGAAATGCCTGATCCTTGAAAATCGACAAATAACTTGGAGTTCCTCGGAGGCCAGGGTTTCAGACTTGAAGAAGGCAGTCCGATCATGGCTCCAGCATAGTGTGAAAACTTTACTTTTACCTAGTGATGAGTTTTACTGGGATGAGTGCATTAGTGTAGAGAAATAAAGGGAGTTTTCACTGTTTCCTGTTATTCTGCACAATCAAAGTCCCGCTTTGACTTGAACTTCTATGATATTTTATAACAACTGTGCTTACAAATTACAGGTTCAAATTTTAATAAGCTATTGTTCCTATAGCAGCATATATTCCTGGTTTCTTCATAACAATACTATTAAAGCTAGTGAGAAAATTAAATACAACTACAAATGGTAATAATTCATGTAAAATGTGATTTTTTTTAACTCAAGGAACATTGTAAGTTTTGTAGAAGGAATAAAATGTTACAGAATGCGTCATCCTTAAACATTTGCTGCAAGATGGGAGTGGGAGTATGTGTTCAGTTGGACTCTTATTGTATGTTGTTCAGTTTCCAGTATCCATTGCACTTACCTATCACAGTCACATGTTCTCAATGGTGTTCACCTGCAGCTTGTCCTGCCTGATCAGTCTGTCTATTTACAGTCCATGTGTGTTATTCTTAGTCTCGCATCTCATGCTGTCTCTGTTGTTCTCATTTCTATCGTTGTAGCTAATGTTGGTTCCTGATGTGTTTGCCTTAGCCTTAACTGTAGCAACAGCATATCACCTCTCTTTTAGCTTATCCATAGCCAAAGTGTCATGCTACTGTGATAGTATTTAATGTTTGGGGTTCATGATATTGAAAATTCATCATTAAAGATTAGTCTGCAGTTGCATGCTTCCTCAATTCCCTTTGCGACAAAGTGGTACTAGTGCATTTGAATAACTGTGAATAAACACATCTAAATATATATACAACCAGATAAACCATTGTTTTTGAATCATTCTGTTCACTAAGAAAAAGGTGAAGAAAACATCACATGACCATCACAGGATCAGAACATCATGGTTTTCCTTTCTGGAGGAAACACCCTGTATACTGTATACTTCACTTCTTAAATTATCCTTTCATGCATTTTCTATCCTTTTCCATTCCTCTGCTAGGTTCAAAACGATCAGGGCAGTTGAGTTTAAAGTGTTAGAATATGTTAGATTGTTGACTCCAACCTCTTAATAATGGGGAATTAAAAATGCAGTGTATGATTATTGTTGATATTATTAGCATATACTGTAGCATATAAGGATATTTCAGTCCTTTGTTTTGTAAACTAACCTTGTCAATTATTTGACGATGTAGGTTGACTTGACATCAAAACATTTTAAAATCAATTTGAATAGTTTTATTATTACATAACCATGGTGGTGCGTAGCATTTGAAGCGGTAATGTCACCACCTGCTGGCTATTATGCATAATTGCATGGTTTTCCTTCTCGCCATGAAATGTTTAATCATATAGCTGGTATTTGAAATGACCAGAAACAGCAGGTGGTGATTTTTGCAAAAGGAGAAAGAGAGAGAGAGAGAGAGAGAGAGAGAGAGAGACGCTTTCATTTACTTTAAGGCTACAAACTCAGTCATTTTGAAACGTACTGTAGTTTACGAAGTTAAGTATATCTGTACTTTTACCCAAGTAGGATTGTAAATGCTAATTTTATTTGAGTAATATTTTACCTAGGGTATGTCTATGTTTACTCAAGTACAGTATTTGTCTACTTTGCCGCAGATCTGTCAAAAAGGATCAGTTATTGGATGAAAAAAAGAAGAAGAATTAATCACGATAAAACACATCAGGATGGCTCCGGTATGTGGATTCTGCTAATCGTGATAATAATAATAATAAGAAGAAGAAGAAGAAGAAGAAGAAGAAACATAATTCAAGTTCCAGCATATTTGAAGCTTGCCTTCTCTAACCATCTCCTGTTTTTGTTTTTAAGATTTTGCAAATATAACCATTTAGACTTTCTTAAGGTGTTTTGGTTCTCAGTCAAGACCTGCATGAAAGAGCCAAAGCTGTGTGTGTGTGTGTGTGTGTGTGTGTGTGTGTGTGTGTGTGTGTGTGTGTGTGTGTGTGTGTGTGTGTGTGTGGAATCAAGCACCACATGCCAGATGTCCCACAAGGTTCTGACAGACATATTTTTAGGTCTCAGCAACGAGGTTCGCGAGAAATAAACTCCTGTATTTACCTTTTTCCTGAGGGAGAGGAAATAGTCGGTGAGCAAAAAGACCACAACTTTGTTACAGCCACACATTCCTTTACTAATATTCACCATCCTCGGAGTTGCAAGTGAAATCTGCGCAACACACACACACACATACACACACACACACACACACACACACACACACACACAGTGCCAGAAAAAGGTGTATTTAAGAAATCTTTTAAAAAAAAAAAAGCTTCCCCTAAGCTGAGGAACAGTTAACATTGATGGGTTCCTGGCATCACCTGCTGATCTGAAGGTTCACCACCAAACACTTCATTTCTACTAAAGATGAAGCCAAGTCAAGTGCAGTTTTCCATCCTGAGGCTCGGCACATTATGTTCCCTACTTTTTTTGTGTGTGTGTTTTGAGAGTGGTACATCACATTTCATTTCACTGTTTCTGATTTTCTTTGGTAACATTCAGTCCAATTACACAAGTACAGTAAATTATTATAGTTTTCCTGTTTACTGATTACAGGTTGAATATAAAAGCACTCGTTCTAATAAGTTATTATTTCTTACTCATGATCGTCCATCAGTTTGCATATGCATTAATGACAATAACAATTATTAGCTATGCTGCGATGAAAAAGTATTTGTTGCCTTCCTGATTTTTTTGTTGTTGCATACATTTGTCACACTTAGATTTAGATTTAGATAATCATACAATTTTTAATACTCCCCAGCGATAACCTTGGTAAATACAAAATGCAGCTGTTAAACGATGATTTCATTTATTAAGGAAAAAAAGCTCTCTAAACCAGCCTGGCTCTATGTGAAAAAGTAATTGCCCCTAAACTTAATAACTGGTTGTGCCACCCTTGGCAGCAACAACTGCAGTCAAGCGTTTGTGATAACTGGCAATGAGTCTTTCACATCACTTTGGAGGAATTTTGGCCCACCCTTCTATGCAGCATTGTGTTAATTCAGCCACACTGGGGAGTTTTTGACCATGAATGGCCAGTTTAAGGATATCAATTCGATTTAAGTCTAGGCCACTCCAAAACCTTATTTATTTACATAGTTATTCTTTTGAGTTATTCAGAGGTGGACTTGCTGGTGTGTTTCAGATCATTGTCCTTTTTACGCTTGAGGTCACAAACTGATGGCCGGACATTCACCTTCAAGATTTTCTGGTAGATTGCCGAATTCATACAGTTGTCAAATAAATTATGAACAATAATCAAGGTCATGAAGCTGCAAAGCAGAACCAGAACATCACACTACCACCATCATGTTTGACTGTTGGTATGTTGTTCTTTTTATGAAACACTGTATTAGGTTTACACCATGTAACTAATGAACACATTCCAAAAAATTAAACTTTTGGCTCATCAGTCCATACAATATTTGCCCAGAAATCTTTGGAAATGTTTTTTGCCAAATTTGAGACAAGCCTTAGTGTTCTTGGTCAGCACCGGCTTGCGCCTTGGAACTCTATGATGGATGCCATTTTCGCCCCTGGGAAGGTTCACCACTGTTCCGAGTTTTCTCCATTTGTGAATAACGTCTCTCACCATGGTTCACTGGAGTCCCAAAGCCTTATAAATGGCTTTGTAACCCTTTCCAGACTTACAGTGTACATGTCAATTACTTTGTTTCTCATCTGTTCTTGAATTGCTTTAGATCGTGGCATGATGTGATGCTTTTTGAGATATTTTAGTGTGCTTGACTTTGTCAGTAAGATTCTATTTAAGATATTTCTTGATTCAACAGGTCTGGCAGTAATTAGGCCAGGGTGTGGCAGGTGAAATTAAACTCAGCTTTCCAAAAAATGTGTTATTTTCACATATTTAGCAAGGGGAGGATTTAATTTTTCACAAAGGGCCAGGCAGGTTTGTACAGATGTTTTCCCTTAATAAATGAAATCATTATTTAAAAACAGCATTTTGTATATACTTGGGTATACACAACCCAAGTATTTACAAAAAAATAATTTTGTATATACATGGGTATTAAAGTTAGTTTGATGATCTCAATCATTTCAGTGTGACAAAAAAAATAAAAAAAAAACTTAGGAAGGGCAAATACTTTTTCACCGCACTGTAGATTAAAGTTATACAATTGTTCCAATATTAATGATCGGTGATAAGAAGCTCACTCTCTGCCTTGTAGCTGCCCCTGATACTAGACACGACCAGTGTGTGAGATATGGTGAATATCTTTGGTTGAGGTGAGGGTTAGGTTGGAGGTCAGTCTGTCATGAAGGTGCACAGCATATGTGTGTGCGCGATAAAACAAAGCAGAGTTTCAGGGTGGTGAGGATTCCTCTCTGGTGTGGAATGCGAAAGAGTTAAGGTGCTAATGTTAGTGACGCACAAGACTGGGAGCAAACCAGGAAGAAAAAAATAAAACATCATGTCCTGTCACAGTCTGTACGTAGATGGAACTCACCTCTGGGAACCACACACACACACACACACACACACACACACACACACACACACACACTAACCCATATATCAGACCATTAGGCTACAGTATATACAGTATAGCCATGTCCTATTTCAATCAATTGGATTTCATTATCTTTCTTGTCCTTTTATAGTTACTTTATTCTAATTATTATTACTTTATAGTTACATTTACATTACATTGTGTAACCATACTTGTAATAAGATTTCTAGTATCCCTTACATCACAACAGCATTAAACATAGTTCCTTTTCTTTAAGATGATGAAAAGGATTCTTTTTTTTCTTTTTCTTTTCAAGATGAAATAAATGTATGATTGACTTTTTATTGTTCAGAAAAACAGTAGAAAGACTGCAGTGGGGTCCGAACCACCTCGGCCAGGATCATCATTCAGAGACATAAGGGCTTCTTTAAAAAGTTTGCGTTAAAAGTCTCATCACCATACCGTGCTTGAAGTCTTATGTAAATGTCAATCAGTTTTATGGCATCATTCACAAGAAATTTCATCGCAAGTCACGGTTTGACCTGAATGCCCCCCATAAGCTACTGTATGTACTGTATGTAGAATTTACACTGAACACCATGTGAATAGTTATTACACTGAAATTATTTAGACATAACCCTGTATGTGCATGCCTGAATCAGATGCCTGTGTGTGCTTTCCATCTCACAGTGACGCAAACAAACACAGAAGCTCTCTGTAGGTCAGCAAAAGAATCAGTGGCTGAATTCAGCTCTTCTGTACAGTATGTGCTAGAAAATCCACTTTTTGCCACTATGATGTCAGTAGAGATTGCATAAAAAGAAATCAATGTGAATGAAAAGAGTGAGAGAGAGAAAGAGAGTGGAAGGGGAAAAAATACAGAGGTAAACAGACTTCCCTTGCTTAGAATGAGATCATCATCATCATCATATTTGCCTATTTGCCGGCGTGAACCATTACAGCATATGTTACCAAGACCACAGACTGTTTGTTGCAGATATTAAAAGCTAGAGCGGAAAAGTTAAAACAGAGGGTGGCTTTTAGTCGGTTTACTGTTTGTGCTGATTCAGAATGAGTCAAAATTAAATCAAAAAGATTTTTTCCCTCACACCACGTCATACCAGTCATCTTGCATAAGAGTACACCCTGAAATTATTTCAGGTCAGGACAGACCATGCTCTCGTGTGCTATTCCAGTCAGGAATTTCCGATAAAACAACAAAATTTTATTTATTCATTTATTTATTTTAACATCATCATATTTCCCATATTTAACAGATTTACAGTATATTATACAGTACATATTTCTTCACTCTACACTGTAATCCTAAGCACTTTTAATTCATAGGATTCTTGCTATAAAACCAGCATAGAGCTTTTAAAATTGCTGTGGAGTAGCCCATACTTTAGAAATGCCATGGTGTCAGATAAGGCTGTACGGAATCACCAAGCTTGTCTACATGCGTTGACATCATTACGGGTCAAAACTGGGCCTAAACCATTGTTACATTTAGGAAAGATAAAAGTAAGGGAATGTAAAAAAGTGTTAGTTATGATAGATTGTTTAAAAAAAAAAAAAGACATTGTTTACATAGACACCAATGGTTGAAAATGTAATTACAGTTTTTTTGGATTGCTTACACACTAAAATTAAAAGTAGTACACTATTAGCAAAACCTTACACTCAAGAA